>JAWKAU010000341.1:0-108000 GCA_033398695.1 Orobanche coerulescens | reverse complement strand
CAGAATAAAAATAATAACGTAAATGATAAAATGTCAAACGAGTCTTCTCCTGCGAGAAACTCAAACATAACATACACAACTGATAATCACAACATGATATCATAACATACACATGGTAATTCCGACGATCCAACGTTCACTTCCTAGAACCCACGATGATCCCGTCAGACCAACCCGTGGTGGAAAAACCCATCCGATGATCCAGCGCACGCTAGCATAGATCCCCCGATGATCCCGTCGGACCAACACGAGGTGGACATACAACAACGACATACATGCACGACAATATGTATAACATCAATACATAAAACAAATAAGGTACTTGCCCCGATTTGAAGACAAGAACAATACTTCCATGAAAACGAACACTCGAAGGTCGCCCCCCTCAATCAATCACGTAACAAGCTCAAACCTTAACAAAATAAATGATATAGGATTTATCTCACATCGTACGAATGTCTAACAATTCGATTTACGACCAAGATTTCATAAAATGTAATCTGCCTGAACTGCTTAGCGTACGCTAAGTACTCTGTGTAGCGTGCGTTAAGTCTGCTCGATAGCGCACGCAAACAACAAAGCCTAGCGTACGCTAACTATGCATGGTCAGTACTTCACTGATTAGTCGACTGACTCGTCTGATGGCCTAGCATACGTTACGTACCAAACGTAGCATACGCTAACTCATGCTCGATAGCGCACGTTAATCTACAGAGCTTAGCGTGCGCTATCTGTGCATGGCAGTTTACTGCTGGGCAGTAGACGGACCTCAACATGATCAAACCAAATGAAATCCTCAGTGTTAGTTCATGTTACCTCCATGAATATCGTGTTCATACGGCTATGAATGATCTAACGGATAACAACAACTTCGGATTCAAGGATATTTACACTATTATGAAACCATCTTCCATTTCAACTACAATCTCCATATGACAATACGAAAGGCTTAACGGTTGATATCGACACCTTTATATCAATTAAAATTATCATACTGTAGTTGTTTAACATTCCATATATACTAGATAAATCCTTCCATGATCAATCCCTATCTTGGTATTCAGTAGGACCTGCTACTTGCCCGTCAAGATGCAGGTCGAGGTTGACCCCCGCCTTCCGGTTTACAGGGTCGAACTACTCTAATGAAAATCTTGACGTCACAAGCACATCCCTACTAAATCCTCAAGTCAAAGGTTCACGAATACCTATCACAACCTTTCAATTCCGTCATTGATCGTCCGGAGTGAAATCGTGGACGAATCGAGGGTGAGTCGGTTCGAGTATACTAATCCAATTAGCATACCTATAACGTGTGCTCCCACTAACCATTAGTGTTCGATGTGCACTCTCCATGTCAAAGAACACGTCATACAAGTCTTCACATAAACTTAACGCCCGGTCAAGTTTCATCGACTTATGACGATTAAGTATTTGAGCTATAACCTTTCCAGTGCCGACCCCCTTATCCAATAAGGAGTGGAACGTTTTGCTCTCAAATACATGGACTAGTTTCTATATATTTATTTACGAGTTAGGAATGCCAGTAACTACCAGTAAATAAAGAAACATTCATTTGCCTTATATAAATGGTTTACATAATCTCAAGTACAATGCCCTCACTCAACAACCCCTGAGTGGCATTCGAGGGCATACTCCTAACAATCTCCCACTTGCACTCAATGCCACACACTATGGTATCTAATACCCATGTTCTCCAGATGACGCTCCAAGCTAGTCTGAGAAAGTGGCTTGGTCAGTGGATCGGCGACATTGTCGGCCGAGTCTACTCTGTGCAGCACAATGTATCCCTTGCGAACTAATTCTCTTACGAGATGATACTTCCTCTCAATATGTTTGGTGCTGTTGTGAAACCTCGGCTCTTTGGCCTGCGCTACAGCTCTGTCGTTGTCGCATCTGGTAGACAGGCGGACTCGGCCACATGGTATCATTTGAAGTTCTCCCAGAAACTTCTTAATCCAGAACCCTTCCTTGGAAGCCTCCGAGGCTGCTTGATACTCAGTCTGACAGGTGGAATCAGCAGTCGCGCTTTGCTTGGCGCTACACCAAGATACTGCTCCTCCATTGAGAGTAAATAAGTAGCCAGAAGTAGACATCGAGTCGTCCTTCAGTCCTTGGAAGTCCGAATCAGTAAATCCCACCACATCCAAATCTCCACCGCCATACATCAGAACCATATCTCTAGTCCTTCTCAAGTACTTGAGAACATTTTTTACGGTAGTCCAATGTTCCCTACCTGGGTTTGCCTGAAACCTACTCACCACGCTTACAGCATGTGCAATGTCAGGTCTCGTACACAACATAGCATACATTAGGCTACCCATGTCCGAAGCATATGATGTATTACTCATTTCCTTTCGTTGTTCCTCACTTTGAGGACACATCTTCAAGGAGAGTTTTATTCCATGTTGCATCGGTAGGAACCCTCTTTTAGAATCATCCATCTTAAATCGCTTTAAGATTTTATCTATATATAGGGCTAGGGAAAGACCTATTGTTCTCTTCGTTCTATCCCGGTAGAGTCGAATACCAAGAATATAGGTAGCTTCTCCCAAGTATTTCATGGAGAAATTACTCGAAAGCCAAGCTTTCACAGAACTGAGCATTCCCACATCATTTCCTATTAGTAGAATGTCATCTACATATAGTACTAAGAATGCGATCTTGCTCCCACTAACCTTCTTGTATACACAAGGTTCCTCTTCATTTTGCACGAAGTCAAACTCTTTGACTGCTTCATCAAAACGAAAGTTCCAACTATGCGATGCTTGCTTCAGTCCATAAATGGAACGCTGAAGCTTGCACACTTTCTGAATATCGACTTCGGACACAAAGCCTTTAGGCTGCTCCATATAGATTTCCTCCTCGAGGAATCCATTAAGGAAAGCCGTCTTTACGTCCATTTATCATATCTCATAATCGTGGTAGGCAGCTATAGCAAGCATCATGCGAATAGACTTGATCATGGCTACGGGCGAGAAGGTATCGTGGTAATCGATCCCTTTCTTTTGGGTATAACCCTTTGCCACAAGCCTGGACTTATAGGCGTCAACCTTGCCATCACCATCAGTCTTTCTCTTGTAGATCCACTTATTCCCAATGGGCACTATGCCCTTGGGGCGGTCTACTAGAGTCCAGACCTGATTTACATGCATCGAGTCTATTTCAGCTTCCATAGCTTCACGCCATTTTGCGGAGTCTACATCGACCATCGCTTGGTCATAGGTCGTCGGTGTAACACCCCCAGACCACTCGGGAATATTACAGCGCCGTAGACCCTCTACGTGAGGATCTACCAGGCTAAATACAGAAACACCACAATACAATACGATACATTACATAACGACATGGGTAATTAACGGACCATTAGACCGATTTGGTCTTTACCACAACATACACATCAACTCTACATTACTTTTTCTCATGACTCATACCCACACAGGGGTTAACATAAATCAACATTCCCGTAAAACGGAAATAATAGACACAACGGAAGGACAAAAAAAACAAGACATCGCCAAAAGACTCAACACCGGTCTTCATGTGATTAGTATCGTCGTCTTCCATCATCCTTCATAACGATCCTGTGAATTGCTCCCCGGCAACCTGCAAGTACCTGGACGCAAAACAGACATCCACCCCCCGAAGACTCGAGGGTTAGCAAAACTCCACTGTTTTGCTAGTGCAAGTATAAATACAAAGACAAGCCATAGATATCATACTCCAAGAACATAGAAATCATGAATATACTTCCCGAGATAATTCGCTTGATCAAACAGTTTGAATTATGAAAGATAGGAAATAAAACCATTTTACATCTTACAAAACATTGTACGATCTCGGGAGTTTTGAAAGCATTTGGGGTTTTAGAATTTTCAAGACTTTCGAAACACTTAGGGACATAGCCCAACAATCGTTTATTTCAAAATACAATTCCGATAGCAGATAACAGGGTCCACGACCCAATCATAACATTCCAATCACAACACAGGGGTCCACGACCCAAATCATCCACATCACATACTCGCAAGAATAAACATTACCATGACAACAGTCTCACTCAACATACCACAGAGCTACAATGCACAGAGCAACCACAGGACTCACGTACCCATACCAAATTATCACAACCAAGAGACGAATCATACACAACACATTTATTGGTGCCATTCCAGCCAAGTATGATACCATTTGAACTGCCATTCTAATCAGACAAAATATGCGCCAAAGATCACAGTTCTCCAACAAAACATTTCAAAGTTAACCTTGGTACGAGACTCACGGCCACCGTACCCCGCAGAGCCCCGTCGGACATCCCTGGGTGGTTAACCATAGTTCGCGATACGAAACTCACGGCAACGTATCCCTAGAGGCCCCGTTGGACCAATCCATAGGTGAACATACACATATCATCCACAACGCCACGGGAAGCCATAATTCGAATACTAGAATATGCATACAAATGTTAGGTACTTCGCTAGAATGGCCACTATAGTCGACGTACACTCACAACTAATGTCACACAACCACAAGCAAATACCAATACCAAACAACACCTAGTGTCACAACCTCCTCACGAAGGAATAACAACTAATATCACACACATTACGTTCTTACCGAACAAGTACACATAACATTACGTAATCCCCGACAAAGGATTATGGTCTATTAAACTCACTCAAAGTGATCGTAGCATCTTTCAACATACAAAACCAACACATATATTCCGAGAACACATATATTCACGAAGTACAAGAATTATTGTTGAAAGACAACATTTATCGAGAACATACCGATCCCTTTTTACATTCATTAAACATTGGATTTCGCATAAAATCATTTATCAATAATTATGCCTACGAAACATGAAACGTATGGACAAGATACTTGCCTCGGTACTGCGAGCAACGAAACAACGAACGAACACGGTCGGATAGCCCTCGAACTTCCGAAAACGACCAAGAATTCGACAACCTCACGATCGCTACGAAAGTAACATCACCACGGATAAATAACGTTAAACGGAATCCGAATCAACCGGAAAAACAACAAGGATCCGAGGGTTCCTTCGAAGAAATCGGAAATCAAGTCCCGGGTGATAAAATTGATATATGAGTTACAAAATCCGAAGATTATGACCAAGACAACAAGAATACCATAATAAATTCATCCACCACGGATTAAATCGAAGAATCACGAAGAAACCCCCAAAATTACATAACTAGGGTTCTACGGAAGAATTACCTCGATCCGACGAAGAATAAGGATTGGATGATGATATAATTGACAAGGATCTTCCAAAACGTCTTGGAATTGAGTAGAATCGACCAAGAACCCTATTTCCCGCCGCACCCGTCCGATAGCCGCAAGAAAAGTGAAGAAATGAGTAAAACGGCCGCCTGTGCCTTATATAGCCGGCCATCCGGACACTTACGTGAATCGGCGGTGCCTTACGGCCGTAACTCGGCCCATACGGCCGTACTCGGCAAGCCTTACGGCCGTAACGCATTCGTCAAAAATCGCGATGCACTGCCGGACACTTACGGCCGTAACTGGCACACATTACGGCCGTAACCGGCCTTCGTCCGGAAGATGCCCAGCGCCCGTACGGCCGTACCCGATCACGTCTTACGGCCGTAACTGGCACACATTACGGCCGTAACCGGCACCTTACAGCCGTAACTCGGCCAGGCCAGGCCCTGCTCCGCCGTGACTCGGCCGTGGCCATTCCGACGGCCCGGACGACCTCGAAACCCGAACCTGAGTAAAAACCGGAGATACGGTTACGAAGTACTCGCAAAGATGAATCCAAGCGCTAAGAGAACACACGATTTCGACCACCCATAGTGTCGGAATTCGACAATGGAAGTAATTACCCCAAACTTTGGGAAATTACAAAAATGGCCCAAAACGTCCGAAAATCACGATACGTGATCGAATAACCAAACCGAAGTTCACTACACGTCTAACAAAGTTAAACAGACTTACGGGAAACTCAAAACAGCAGTTTCCAATGAGATTCGCAAGAATCGAACTCAAGTGCGGAAAAGTCGCCAAAAAGCACGGAACTCAACAAAACGACACCGAAACGAACTCGGATGACAAAAAGTGCAGAATTAATCATTCTCGGAATGACGAAACGGTCATGAGAGAGTCGTCAAAACGGACTTTCGCCGAAAAAAAAGAAATTACCAGAAATCGAAATTACGGGTATTACATTCTACCCTCCTTAAAAGAAGTTTCGTCCCGAAACTTAAAACAAGTAGGGAGAAGCAATATCCTCACCAGGAAAACTCGACGAGATACACAAAAACCGAGAACTCACGTCCAACGGCGAAATGCTGCAAGAAACGCAAAGACACATACGGCGTGAAAACACGCTCCACGACGACCAACACAACGCCACCGATAGAGACATAATAAAACCAACAAGTGACAAGCGTCATCAAACTGATAATATGGTCAAGTCAATTATCCGAACAATCATAAAACACAATGAACGAAAATCGATATGATTGACCAACCCAACGGTACATCAATCAAAACGCGAGCCAGTCGCTGAACAAATACGGAATTCCACCGCCCAAGGGTTGGAAGATTGTAAACGAAACTAATTTCCCGAACTTAAGGGAATTACGACGGAGTCTGAACATTCAACAATCACGGAACAAGATCAACAGAAACCGAACAATCAAACAATTGAATTGCAACGATCGAGACAATGACAGTCGATCAATCATGTATGAATCATAACGAATAACGAAAATCGAATAGCATCCCCATAGTTCACAGCTCGACTCAAGACAATATATACGATCCGGTGAAGACGACAAGATATGAATTCATATAAATTCACAAGAGCGGAACCGAATTCGGAAAAAGTCACAACGACAATTGGATTAACCCAGAACAACACCGCAACTTGTTCAAACAACAAAAAGTGAAGAGTAGAAAAAGTCCAGAAAATACCGACGAACGCAAACGAGTCAATAGAGTCGAATAAAACGAAAGCGAAAAATATGGGTATTACACCATATCACCTTTAAAAGAGGTTTCGTCCCCGAAACCTAAACAACGAGAGCGAAGTGCTAGAATAGCAACCTTCCCGAAAATCTTCTCTTGGTCCCGCATGTAATATCCATGACTGCCTGTACCGTGGTCACGACCGCGCCCTTTGCCCCTCGTCATATTAAGCGGATACTCTCTCAATACAATGGTGCAACATCGCAACATAATGTACCAAATTGCCAACTTGGCTTGATATATCACATAAGACAATTAATAGCAACTCGATAAGAAGGTCCACGAGGTATTCTTTTTAATGATGTCATTTGGAAATCTTTGGATTTGCATGATCATTCGAAATAAAACTTTGAGAGTATTTTTGGTACCTTGGTTTGAAATTAACTTTGTCAAAACTTTATGAATTTTAATTTTCCACAACTTGTTCAAGTTATAAAATTTTCAGAAAAGCGTTTTCGAACACACCCACAACAGATATAATTTATCACTATATCAGAATACGATCCATTACCATCAAATCCAATCACACTTCAACATCATCTGTCCACGTAATTACAGTATCACACAAGTGACCGTCATAAGATAATTAACATCTAAAACTAAAATCCTACCTCTCAGTAATGAGGACTCTCACAACAAGTGCATTTAGGACGACTTAACGTTCACACCACCAACTTAATCACAAATTTGAGCATTATTGACCAAATAATAATGCCGACATCACTACATACCCCCGAACCGACGATCATGAAATCAAAAAGTCGAAAGCAAGAGCCACGTTTCGAGTAAATTTTTTGGTAGACCTCATTTGAGTTTTTAAAATCAAATTTTGAAAACTTGCACTGCAAGATGAAAATAAAATATAAGTAGTTAAGTTCTAAAAAAAATTCCGGTCTCGAGGACATCATACGAAATCAAAAATTTTACTTTCTTGAAGGATGTTTAAAAATAAAATTTACGTGACTCTTCAAAATAATTAAACTTTGAAATATCACATTGACAAACTTTCCTTGCGGGGTCACACCAAGCCATTACTTCAATAAAACGATTCACACAATATATACACACATTTATACACCGGTATCACTTTTCATTCTAGTACAATACGAGAATCAAACAAGTATGGAGTACGTATTCACCAATCACATTTAAACTCCACATAATAACATATAATCACACAAGCTCGTATATCACGAGACGCAACAAAGTAGGGAGACTTACGTCCACAGATCGCATGAAGATGATGGCTGCACCTCGATACTAATCACGACCGACACCTCAGACGACGCTTCGCGACACGACTCAGTCAGACAAAATCTGACAAGACAAGACAAGACAAGACCCGAAAACACACAACTCGACCCGACAGCCTAGGTTTCCACAACCTAAGCTCTGATACCATATTCTGTAACACCCCCAGACCACTCGAGAATATTACAGCGCCGTAGACCCTCTCCGTGAGGATCTACCAGGCTAAATACAGAAACACCACAATACAATACGATACATTACATACCGACATGGGTAATTAACGGACCATTAGACCGATTTGGTCTTTACCACAACATACACATCAACCCTACATTACTTTTTATCGTGACTCATACCCACACAGGGGTTAACATAAATCAACATTCCCGTAAAACGGAAATAATAGACACAACGGAAGGACAAAACAACAAGACATCGCCAAAAGACTCAACACCGGTCTTCATGTGATTAGTATCGTCGCCTTCCATCATCCTTCGTAACGATCCTGTGAATTGCTCCCCGGCAACCTGCAAGTACCTGGACGCAAAACAGACATCCACCCCCCGAAGACTCGGGGGTTAGCAAAACTCCACTGTTTTGCTAGTGCAAGTATAAATACAAAGACAAGCCATAGATATCATACTCCAAGAACATAGAAATCATGAATATACTTCCCGAGATAATTCGCTTGATCAAACAGTTTGAATTATGAAAGATAGGAAATAAAACCATTTTACATCTTACAAAACATTGTACGATCTCGGGAGTTTCGAAAGCATTTGGGGTTTTAGAATTTTCAAGCCTTTCAAAACACTTAGGGACATAGCCCAACAATCGTTTATTTCAAAATACAATTCCGATAGCAGATAACAGGGTCCACGACCCAATCATAACATTCCAATCACAACACAGGAGTCCACGACCCAAATCATCCACATCACATACTCGCAAGAATAACCCGGTGGAAATTACACCGTATCAAACATTACCATGACAACAGTCTCACTAAACATACCACAGAGCTACAATGCACAGAGCAACCACAGGACTCACGTACCCATACCAAATTATCACAACCAAGAGACGAATCATACACAACACATTTATTGGTGCCAGTACCATTTGAACTGCCATTCTAATCAGACAAAATATGCGCCAAAGATCACAGTTCTCCAACAAAACATTTCAAAGTTAACCTTGGTACGAGACTCACGGCCACCGTACCCCGCAGAGCCCCGTCGGACATCCCTGGGTGGTTAACCATAGTTCGCGATACGAAACTCACGGCAACGTATCCCTAGAGGCCCCGTCGGACCAATCCCTAGGTGAACATACACATATCATCCACAACGCCACGGGAAGCCATAATTCGAATACTAGAATATGCATACAAATGTTAGGTACTTCGCTAGAATGACCACTATAGTCGACGTACACTCACAACTAATGTCACACAACCACAAGCAAATACCAATACCAAACAACACCAAGTGTCACAACCTCCTCACGAAGGAATAACAACTAATATCACACACATTACGTTCTTACCGAACAAGTACACATAACATTACGTAATCCCCGGCAAAGGATTATGGTCTATTAAACTCACTCAAAGTGATCGTATCATCTTTCAACATACAAAACCAACACATATATTCCGAGAACACATATATTCACGAAGTACAAGAATTATTGTTGAAAGACAACATTTATCGAGAACATACCGATCCCTTTTTACGTTCATTAAACATTGGATTTCGCATAAAATCATTTATCAATAATTATGCCTACGAAACATGAAACGTATGGACAAGATACTTGCCTCGGTACTGCGAGCAACGAAACAACGAACGAACACGGTAGGATAGCCCTCGAACTTCCGAAAACGACCAAGAATTCGACAATCTCACGATCGCTACGAAAGTAACATCACCACGGATAAATAACGTTAAACGGAATCCGAATCAACCGGAAAAACAACAAGGATCCGAGGGTTCCTTCGAAGAAATCGGAAATCAAGTCTCGGGTGATAAAATCGATATATGAGTTAAAAAAATCCGAAGATCATGGCCAAGACAACAAGAATACCATAATAAATTCATCCACCATGGATTAAATCGAAGAATCACGAAGAAACCCCTAAAATTACATAACTAGGGTTCTACGGAAGAATTACCTCGATCCGACGAAGAACAAGGATTGGATGATGATATAATTGACAAGGATCTTCCAAAACGTCTTGGAATTGAGTAGAATCGACCAAGAACCCTATTTCCCGTCGCACCCGTCCGATAGCCGCAAGAAAAGTGAAGAAATGAGTAAAAACGGGCTGCCCAGGCCTTATATAGCCGGTCACTGCCGGACACTTAGGGCCGTAACCGGCAGTGCCCTACGGCCGTAACTCGGCCCATACGGCCATACTCGGCAAGCCTTACGGCCGTAACTGGCATTCGTCAAAAATCTGCCCAGTACCTGTCGGACACTTACGGCCGTAACTGGCACACATTACGGCCGTAACCGGCCTTCGTCCGGAAGATGCCCAACGCCCGTACGGCCGTACCCGATCACGTCTTACGGCCGTAACTGGCACACATTACGGCTGTAACCGGCACCTTACGGCCGTAACTCGGCCAGGCCAGGACCTGCTCCGGCCGTGACTCGGCCGTGGCCATTCCGACGGCCCGCAGGACCCCGAAACCCGAACCTGAGTAAAAACCGGAGATACGGTTACGAAGTACTCGCAAAGATGAATCCAAGCGCTAAGAGAACACACGATATCGACCACCCAAAGTGTCGGAATTCGACAACGGAAATAATTACTCCAAACTTTGGGAAATTACAAAAATGGCCAAAAACGTCCGAAAATCACGATACGTGATCGAATAACCAAACCGAAGTTCACTGCTGTAACACCCCGAGATATTCGGAATAATTACAGCGCCGTAAACCCTTTAAGTAAGGATTTACAAGGCTAATTTAAAAGAAATGTAAATATAATCCAATCGTACAACTGAAGTTCAAAATACAGATTTGATTCAACCGATCAAATTAGTTAACTTATACAACCATATCTAAATGACATTATTAAAACAGACGTACTCGAGTACTAAATGAACCAAGAAGACAAATCACAATAACAATAAACATCAACCACATCACTGAGCCATTTCATCGTCCTGTCGGTACTGTGGTTGCTTCCCCGCTCCTCGGCTACCTGAACATCAAAACAATGTCCACCCCCGAAGGGGTTAGCAAAACAATGCTAGTACAAGTATCATAATACATAAATCATCAGTGCATCATAAAACATGCAAAACGGACTTCCGTCACCGGAATCCAACGATGCGAATCCTCACGATTCCATCAACACAGTACAGGGTAATCCAGCGATCCAGCGCCCTTGGTATAGATCCCCATGATGATCCCGTCGGACCAACGCATGGTGGAAAACCCGTCCAACGATCCAGCGCCCTCAGCATAGATCCCCATGATGATCCCGTCGGACCAACGCATGGTGGACATTCGATCCAGCGTCCTCAGCATAGGTCCTCATGATCCCCTCGGATCATTTATACCATAAATCAATCAATTATGCAAACATATATGCATTTTAATATGTTCATCAATACGAACAATTAACAACGAATACCACAAGAAATTACAGAAATACATCTCATATTCGACAACATGAACAAAACCATAAGCATGATCAAAGTTTTAATATAAATCGAACTCGACATATGATACTTGCCTCGAAAATGGCAAGAATGAAAATACTCCAACAAATGACACGCGTCCGTATGACACTGCCCCTCGATCGTCCCTTATGTAAGGCTCGGACCTAAGAAATAATAAAGAATTCCTCTCAAGTCGTACGAACATCTAATAATCCGGTTTACGACCGCAAGCTGTAAAAATGAATTCTGCCTGAACTACTTAGCGCGCGCTACGTACTATACGTAACGTGCGCTAAGCCTGCCCGTTAACGTACGCAAATGACCAGATTTAGCGTGCGCTAGCCGTATTATCTTGTGATCTTCTCGAATGTACTACTACCGCACGATGATATAACGTACGTTACATATCCAACGTAGCGCACGCTACTCGTTCCCGATAGCGCACGTTAATATGTACATCTTAGCGTTCGCTAATCGTGCATGGCAGTCACTACTGGGTAAAATTGAGCTAAAGGTGATGAAAACTCATGAAATCCTCAGTGTTAATACATGCCAACTCCGTGCATATCATGCTCATACGGTTTATGAAAGATCTTTATGGAATAAATGACTACGAGACACAAGGATACGTATCATCATTACTACACCATAATTCATCTTGATCTACAAGAAAATATTCTAAGTTCCGTTCATTCCATGTCCCAAAACATATGATTCCTTATGTAAAACATACGAACTAGGTAATCTTCATACACTGGTCATGATCGGTTTTGAAGATACATAATATGCTTAGGAGTCCACATACTAAAAAGGTTCAATGGATCATACGATGAATAAGTGCCGAAACGTCGAAAATATCCTTCTAACACATGATGTTTGACTATTAACGAATCTAACTGACTAGATAAACATGATCAAACATCCTTTAGAACACTACTAAAATTGGTGAAGAATCACCTACCTCAAAGTAGTGAAGAACAAGGAGGAAATCGAAGCAATCCAACGTCGAAGGCTTGAACACCAATCCTCAATGATCTACAATCTTCAACACGATCTAGGATGCTGATATGAAGTGTTTAGGATGTAGAGAGTAATACTCTAAGTATAAGGATTCGGATGTGGGAAGAGAAAAGACTGAAAATACGAAAAGGATGCTGTCCTATTTATAGAAAATGGTTATTACCGCGCGCTAGTCCATACTCGTAGCGTGCGCTAACGGCTTACTGACTTCACTGTACTCAGCACTTAGCATGCGCTATTCTCATATCAGTAGCATGCGCTAAGGCGTTGACTTGGCTTTTCTCGAAAGCCGTCCAGGTTCATCCCGACACAATCCGACCAAGATCCCCGGCCTGATCTCACCTACCACACGTCTCAATCATATTGACCACGTATAGCATGCGCTAAGGTTCCTTTGTAGCGTGCGCTATGGATCCATGTTAGCGTACGCTACACATAGACGATAGCGTGTGCTACATGCGCAGAATCACAATTTGTAAATCACATTCATGAAATCATACGCTCAACAACACCGAACTATGAGATACGGAGAATAATACTCAGATTAAAGTGCAACAATTACAATATCACAAGTTCCAAATACATATCAGAAATCTCGGGTATTACATCCTTCCTCCCTAAAAAGAAGTTTCGTCCCGAAACTTAAGATGAAAACAACTCTGGATATCTAGCCTTCATCTCCTCTTGTTTCCCAAGTGGCCTCTTCAGCTCCATGTCATGACCATTGTACTTTAACCAAGTGTATTGGTTTATTCCTCAATTGTTTGATCCGACTCTCAAGTATCTTGATTGGTCTCTCTTCGAAGGTGCCATCATTAGCTATCTCGATCTCGTTGAAATCAATGACGTGACTGGGGTCCGGTACATACTTCCGCAATTGGGATACGTGAAACACATTGTGAACGTGACTCAGCGATGGTGGTAAAGCCAACCTGTATGATAAATCCCTAACTCTCTCTAGGACCTCAAATGGTCCGATATATCTCGGTCTTAGCTTACCTCTCCTCCCAAAACGGAAAATCCCTCGTGTAGGAGACACCTTCAATAGTACATGGTCCCCAACGTCGAACTCTAGAGGGCGACAACGTACGTCTGCATAAGACTTCTGTCGACTCTGGGCAGTCAACAGTCTTTCCCGAATCAAAGCTATCTTCTCTTAAGTCTGAACTATCAATTCCAGTTCTGTCCCGATCAAGTCCGAAGAATCATCCCAGCACAGGGGTGATCGACATCTTCTACCGTACAAAGCTTCAAATGGTGCCATCTTAATAGAAGCATGCCAACTATTATTGTAGGTGAATTCAATCAATGGCAAATGAACTTCCCAATCAGTTGACCAATCCAAAGCACAGGCTCTAAGCATGTATTCTACTGTTTGTATAGTCCTTTCGGACTGACCGTCCGTTTGGGGATGATAAGCCGTGCTAAAGTTGAGCTCAATCCCCAAAGCCCTGTGAACTGCCTTCCAGAAGTGCGACACGAAGCGACCATCTCGATCCGAAATAATGGTCTTCGGCGTCCCATGCAATCTGACTATCTCCGCAACAAATACTCGCGCCAATATCTCGGGTCCCTATGTATATTTAATTCCTAGGAAATGAGCCGAATTGGTTAGTCGATCAACTATAACCCAAATCATGTTCATTCCCGTTCTAGTCCTTGGTATACTGGTGATGAAATCCATCGAGATATCCTCCCACTTACACTCAGGGATCGGAAGCGGCTTTAACATTCCGGCAGGTGGCTGATGTTCAATCTTAACCTGCTGACAAGTCAAACACTTCGAAACGTACTCTGCTACGTCCTTCTTCATATTCCCCCACCAGAAGTTTTATTTAAGATCTTTATACATTTTACTGCTGCCCGGGTGAATAGAATAGGGCGCGCTGTGAGCTTCCTTCAGAATTGTCCGTCTCAAATCATCATCATCGGGAACGCAAAATCAACTCTGAAATCTCAGAACTCCATCATCTTGTATCACGAATCCTGGGGCCTTTCCTTTCTTTACTTCGTCACATAACCGAATGATCAGAGAATCGTTCAACTGCTTAAATTTGATCTCCTCGACTAGTGATGAAGTCAGTTCCATCACATATAGTTGCCCTTGGATTCCTGGTGCCCATACTTCAATCCCTTCGCGGATCAGTTCCCGCTGAATGCTGGTTTGGGATGTAAGTGCTTCCAACACTCGAAGAGAAACAGGTTTACGGCTCAAAGCATCGGCTACTACGTTTGCTTTCCCTAGATGATAGAGAATATCCAAGTCGTAATCCTTGATCAATTCCAGCCACCTTCTCTGCCTCATTTTTAATTATTTCTGACTGAAAATGTACTTGAGGCTCTTATGATCTGTAAAGATCTGGCAACGAGTGCCGTACAAATAATGTCGCAAAATTTTCAAGGCAAAGACCACAACTGCTAGCTCCAGATCATGAGTCGGGTAATTAACCTCATACGGTTTCAATTGCCGAGAAGCATAGGCAATCACCTTATCCTTTTGCATCAACATACATCCCAGACCCTGATTTGAAGCGTCACTGTATACCATGAATCCATCAGTTCCATCTGGTAACGCTAATATAGGTGCTGTTGTCAGTCTCTTCTTAAGTTCATCAAAACCAGTCTGGCATTTGTCATCCCACGTAAACTTTTGAGTTTTCTGCAACAGCTGAGTGAGCGGACGAGCAATTTTGGAAAATCCCTCTACAAAGCGGCGATAATATCCAGTAAGTCCTAGGAAACTCCGGACTTCTTTCACGTTACTAGGAACTTCCCATTCCAATATTGCTTCGACTTTCTTCGGGTCTACCTGAACTCCGTCAGCTGATATCACATGCCCAAGGAAAGTTACTTCCCTAAGCCAGAACTCGCATTTGGAAAGCTTTGCATACAGCTGTTCCTTCGTCAAGGTGCTCAAAACCACACGCAAATGTTCGGCATGCTCCTCTGCATCCTTCGAATATATCAAGATGTCATCAATGAAGACGACCAAAAATTTATCCAAGTATTCTAAGAATACCCGATTCATCAATTGCATGAATACCGCAGGAGCATTGGTAAGTCCAAATGGCATCACTACAAATTCATAATGCCGTCTGGGACACGAAAGCGAACTTGGTACATCCGATTCCTTAATTCTCAACTGATGGTATCCTAATCGCAAGTCAATCTTCGAGAATACCCTTGCCCCTTGCAGTTGATCAAACAAGTCGTCGATCCGAGGTATAGGATACTTATTCTTGATCGTCATCTTGTTGAGTTCCCTGTAATCAATACGGTCGGAGGATCCGTCTTTCTTAGGACAAAGAGAACAGGCGCTCCCCAAGGAGAAACGCTAGGTTGAATATAACCCTTCGTGACAATTCCTCCGGTTGCTTCTTGAGTTCATACATCTCGGTTGGCGCCATGCGGTATGGTGCTCTGGAAATAGGAGCGGCTCCAGGCTCTAATTCGATAGTGAATTCCACCTCTCTGCGGAGGTAACCCAGGTAGTTCGTCAGGAAATACGTCGGAGAATTCATTCACAACTGGAATCGATGAGAGCTCTATTCCTTCCTCTTTCCTCATGGCATAGCACCAAAGTCCATGACATCCCTGCTTCAGTAATTTCACGGCTTTCATTGCTTTGATCAATTTTTCCGAGCTTCCCGGTCTCCATCCTCGGAATAAGTGTTCAGATCCGTCATCAGCAATGATAGAAATAACTCTCTTTCGGTAATTCAGAATAGCTCCATAACGGTTGAGCCAATCGTCTCCGAGAATTAAATCGTCACCGTAGTTGTCAACTACAATAAGATTCGATAGCCAATCTCTCCCTCCTATAGACACTGGAAAATCCCTAGATTCTAGGGTTCCCACAATTTTCTCTCCGCTCGGTAAACCCACAACATAAGGTTCACAATTATACAAGCACGAGATTTTCAAACGATTAACACAGTTCAAAGATATAAAAAAATGCGTAGCTCTCGAATCGAACAAGACACTAACTGGTTGCAAAAGGATGCAGATCGTGCACGATGCAACGGTGTGTTTTGATCATCCTTCTTCATCTCGTAAATACACGGAGGAACGGACCCAGCGCTGGATGCCTCTCTTTTCCCAACATTCTGCTGCGGGAAACCGCTCTGCTGCATCTGGTTTACACTAGTGTCCTTCGGAACCGGTACAGGAGTGCGAGTGCCAAAAGATCTAGTCGCATTCCCACAAAATGTTGCGCAATGTCCTTCCTGTCCACACTCGAAACAGGTCACAGCAGGCACGAAACAGTCACGTCGAATATGCCCTGCTTTGCCACAGTTATAACATTTCTTCCCTGCGTCTGAAACGGTTGGTGCTGCCCGGAACTTCATTCCTCCTCGAGAAGGATGCGGAGGCCTCCTGGATGAATGAAAAGAGGACTGGCCCCTGCGAGGCCCACTACTCTTATTCTCCGTGAAGTTGCCAGCCACTTTCTGCTTCTTTGCTTCCGTCGATTTCTCTACTGCTGCCTCCTTCATATCATAGGCCAACGCCTTGTCCTGATACTGTTGCAAAGTGGTACATTCAAATCCGGACATATATTGCTGAATTTCCGGCTTCATTCGCATGTCAAAATGGAAAATCCTCTCCGCCTCGGTCCTGACCAAGTGGCGCACATAAGTCAGCTGGTGATTAAAAGTCTTAATCACGTCCGTCACAGATGCTTCTGAATTTTGTGGAGAGAAAAACTCCCGAACTTGGGCCTCTCTAACTGGGCGAGGACAATACTGTGCTTCCATCGTTAATTTGAATTCCGTCTAGTCAACATTATGCTCCTCCGGTCGAACGGCCTCCCACCAGTCGAAAGTGTAACACCCCCAAACCACTCGGGAATATTACAGCGCCGTAGACCCTCTCCATGAGGATCTACCAGGCTAAATACAGAAACACCACAATACAATACATACCGACATGGGTAATTAACAGACCATTAGACCGATTTGGTCTTTTACCACAACATACACGTCAACCATACATTACTCTTTCTCGTAACTCATACCCACGCAGGGGTTAACATAAATCAATGTTCCCACATAGGGAAAAATAAACACAACGGAAGGACAAAACAAGACATCACCAAATACTCAACACCGGTCTACATGTGATTAGTATCGCCATCTTCCATCATTCTTCGTAACGATCCTGTGAATTGCTCCCCAGCAACCTGCAAGTACCTGGACGCAAAACAGACATCCACCCCCGAATACTCGGGGGTTAGCAAAACTCCACTGTTTTGCTAGTGCAAGTATAAATACAAAGACAAGCCATACATATCATACTCCAAGAACATAGAGATCATGAATATAATTCCCGAGATAATTCACTTGGTCAAAACAGTTTGAATTATGAAAGATAGGAACGAAACCATTTTACATCTTACAAAACATTTTACGATCTCGGGAGTTCTAAAAGCATTTGGGGTTTAAGAATTTTCAAGCCTTTCGAAACACTTAGGGACGCCGCCCAAAAATCATTTATTTCAAAATACGATTCCGATAACAAAATGCGGGGTCCACGACCCAATCATAACATTCCAATTACAAACACGGAGTCCACGACCCAATTCATCCACATCACTTACTCGCAAGAATAACCCGACGGAAACTACACTGTGTCAAACATTACCATGACAACAGTCTCACAGAACAACAGCAGAGAGCACACCTTTGCAACTCGACCATACGGTCCAACTCAATACACCACAGAGTTACAATACACAGAGCAACCACAGGACTCACGTACCCTTATCAAATTATCACAGTTAAGGGACAAATCACACACAACACATTTATCGGTGCCATTCCAGCCAAGTACGATACCATTTGGACTGCCATTCTAATCAGACGAAATATGCGCCAAAAATCACAGTTCTCCAACAACACATTTCAAAGTTAACCGTTGGTACGAGACTCACGGCCGTTGCACCCCGCAGAGCCCCGTCGGACATCCCTGGGTGGTTAACCAAAGTTCGTGATACGCACACTCACGGCAATACGTATCCCTAGAGGTCCCGTCAGACTGTCCCTAGGTGAACATACACATATCATCCACAACGCCACGAGAAGGCATAATCCGAATACTAGAATATGCAAACAAATGCTAGGTACTTCGCTAGAATGGCCACTTTAGTCGACGTATACTCACAACTAATATCACACAATCACAAGCAATTACCAATACCAAACAACACCAAGCGCCACAACCTCCTTACGAAGGAATAACAACAAATATCACAAAACGTCCCATATTCGCCGAACATTTACACATTTCAGTACACAATCCTCGGCAAATAATTTCGGCCTACTAACATCACTAAACATGATCAAAATCTTCCAACATATGAAACTAACGCACATATTCCAAAAGCACATTAATCTACGAAGCATACGGGTTATCTTTTGAAAGACAACAATTGTCGAGAACATACCGATCCTTTTAAAAGTTCATTAAAACATTCAAATTGCTCATAAAATCATTTATCAATGATTCCGTCTACGAAACATGAAAAGTATGGGCAAGATACTTGCCTTGAAATCGGCACGCAAGTATTCCGACGAACACAGCTCAACCGGGAAGCTTCGAAACGCCCGATGCAATCGAAAGAAAGACGACGAGCGGAAGTGTTCAACTCGGTTTCTTCGCAGAAACTCGACCCTAACAATATATAATCAATAAATCAGCGATGAAACGAGGAAGAATAAACGTAGAACCCCCGAAAACCCCTCTAAGACATTTCTAGGACACCTTCAAGGCGTCGGTCAAGAACTCGACCCAAATAACGAATCGATACGATCCAACCATGGAATAACAAGGGAAATGATATAATACATCTAAATAATCATCAATCCATCATAATCCTAAGTTAAATCGGATTAATCGGACGAAAACAACCAAATTACCCAAATTCCCCAAAACTAGATTTCTAGGAAATCTGACTGGTCAGTAGATTGGAGGATGTTATAGGATTGATGATTGATGATATGAACTCCAAAACTTCATGGATTGATTGTCCAACAACATCTCTCCATGATATACACACCCACAGCCGCGTACGGGAAGAAAAAGAAGGAGAAATGGCTGAAGAAAAACGTCCGCAGGCCTTAAATAGGCTGACTGCCGGCCGGGTTACGTACGTAACCGGCCATGGCTTACGTACGTAACCGGCCATGGCCGAACTCACTGCCTGGAAAATGCCGGAACGTTACGTACGTTACCGGCCAGGGCCTTACGTACGTAACCGGCCTTACGTACGTAACTGCCGATCACTACCGCACGTTACTCGGCGGGTGGCTGGCGAGCATGCCCGACCATGACTCGGCCGGGACCAACTCCGACGGCCCGAACGACCTCGAAACCCGAACCTGAGTACGAATCGAAGATACGGTTACGAAGTACTCGAAAAGGCGAATCCGAGCACTAATAGAACACACGATTCCGACTACCCGAAGGCTCGAAATTCGACAACGGAAAGTAATTACCCCAAACTTTGGGAAATTACGAAAATGGCCCAAAACGCCCGGAAATCACGATACGTGATCGAAACACCGAACCAAAGCTCGCAAAATGAATAATAATATTAAATGAGCTTACGAGAAAGCTGAAACAACGATTTGGACGAGATTCGCAAGAATCGAGCTCAAGTGCGGAAAAGTCGCTAAAAAGCTCGGAACTCAACAAAACGATACCGAAACGAACTCGGATGACAAAAAGTGCAGAATTAATCATTCTCGGAATGACGAAACGGTCATGAGCGAGTCGTCAAAACGCACTTCCGCCGAAAAAAAAAAAATTTACCGAAATTCGAAATTGCGGATATTACATTCTACCCTCCTTAAAAGAAGTTTCGTCCCGAAACTTAAAACAAGTAGGGAGAAGCAATATCCCCACCAGGAAAACTCGACGAGATACACAAAAACCGAGAACTCGCGCCCAACGGCGAAATGCTGCAAGAAACGCAAAGACACATACGGCGTGAAAACACGCTCCACGACGACCAACACAACGCCACCGATAGAGACATAATAAAACCAACAAGTGACAAGCGTCATCAAACTGATAACATGGTCAAGTCAATTATCCGAACAATCATAAAACACAACGAACGAAAATCGAAATGATTGACCAACCCAACGGTACATCAATCAAAACGCGAGCCAGTCGCTGAACAAATACTGAATTCCACCGCCCAAGGGTTGGAAGATTGTAAACGAGACTAATTTCCCAAACTTAAGGGAATTACGATGAAGTCTGAACATTCAACAATCACGGAACAAGATCAACAGAAACCGAACAATCAAACAATTGAATTGCAACGATCGAGACAATGACAGTCGATCAATCATGTATGAATCGTAACGAATAACGAAAATCGAATAGCCTCCCCATAGTTCACAGCTCGACTCAAGAGAATATATACGATCCGGTGAAAACGACAAGATATGAATTCATATAAAATTCACAAGAGCGGAACCGAATTCGGGAAAAATCACAACGACAATTGGATTAACCCAGAACAACACCGCAACTTGTTCAAACAACAAAAGTGAAGAGTAGAAAAAGTCCAGTAAATATCGACGAATGCAAACGAGTCGATAGAGTCGAATAAAATGAAAGCGAAAGATATGGGTATTACACCATATCACCTTTAAAAGAGGTTTCGTCCCTGAAACCTAAACAACGAGAACGAAGTGCTAGAATAGCAACCTTCCCAAAAATCTTCTCTTGGTCCCGCATCTAATCTCCATGACTGCATGTACCGTGGTCACGACCGCGCCCTTTGCCCCTCGGCATATTAAGCGGATACTCTCTCAATACAATGGTACAGCATCACAAAATAATATACCAAATTGCCATCTCGGCTTTACATATCACATAAGACAACTAATAGCAACTCGATAAGAAGATCCACGAGGTACCCTTTTACATGATATCATTTGAAAATCCTTGGATTTGCATGTTTATTTAAAATATTACTTTGAAAGTGTTTATGGTACCTCGGGCTTTTTGTCAAAAAATTTAAACAACGGACTTTAACTGTCTCATTTGAAATTATTTGCAAAACAATATTTCCTTACAACCGGCACTATCAAAATCACTATGCCACCACACGTCATCATTTTGGAGTGATTCAAGGTCACGCACAATAAGCGACTCGATCTGAGAAAACTTTTCTAATTCGAGTTTAAAGTTTAAATCGAGTAAGATTCTTTATCTTTCACAATATAATTTTGAAGATAAAAATTGTATTGGTTTTTGAAAATAGAAATTTTTATGGTGTGAAAGATTTCTGAAATCATGTACTCGAATTATTTGAAAATACAACAATACGTCAAAAATCCTTTTTAAAAATCTTCTCAACACTACACAATAATCAACGACGGTAACATTTTACAAAATGTTCAGAGGTACTTTAAAACGACTCTTTCAATACCGTCGGGGTTCCTTTAGAAAATTCAAGGCCGGCTCGCCAATTTTAAACGATTTTCAAAGTCCACACGAAGCTGCCGATTAAGCGAACTGTTAAAACTTTATGAAATTTAATTTTTTCCACAACTTGCTTAAGTTTATAAAATTTTCAGAAAAGCGTTTTCGAACACACACACAAAAGACATAATTTACCACTTTATCAAAATACAATCCATTATCATCAAATCCACTCACACGTAAACATTATCTGTCCACATAATTACATTATCACACAAGCGGCCATTAAAAGATAATTAACATCTAAAACTGAAATCCTTCCTCTCAGTAATGAGGATCCCCACAACAAGTGCATTCAGGACGACTTAACGTTCACACCACCAACTTAGTCACAGTTTTGAGCATTATTGACCAAACAATAATGTCAACATCAATACATACTTCCGAACTCACGATCATGAAATCAAAAAGTCGAAAGCAAGAGCCACGTTCCAAGTAAGTTTTTGGTAGACCTCATTTGGGTTCTTAAAATCAAATTTTGAAAACTTACAAAGCAAGAGGAAAAATATCACATTGAGAAACTTTCCTTGCGGGATCACACCAAGTCATTACTTCAATAAAACGATTCACACAATATATACACACATTTATACACCGGTATCACTTTTCATTCTAGTACAATACGAGAATCAAACAAGTATGGAGTACATATTCACCAGGCACATTTAAACTCCACATAATAACATATAATCACACAAGCTCGTATAACACGGGACGCAACAAAGTAGGGAGACTTACATCCACAGATCGCACGAAGATGATGGCTGCACCTCGATACTAATCACGACCGACACCTCAGACGACGCGTCGCGACACGACTCAGCCAAACAAAATCTGACAAGACAAGACAAGACAAGACCCGACAACATAAAACTCGACCCGACAGCCTAGGTTTCCGCAACCTAAGCTCTGATACCATATTCTGTAACACCCCCAAACCACTCGGGAATATTACAGCGCCGTAGACCCTCTCCATGAGGATCTACCAGGCTAAATACAGAAACACCACAATACAATACATACCGACATGGGTAATTAACAGACCATTAGACCGATTTGGTCTTTTACCACAACATACACGTCAACCATATATTACTCTTTCTCGTAACTCATACCCACGCAGGGGTTAACATAAATCAATGTTCCCACATAGGGAAAAATAAACACAACGGAAGGACAAAACAAGACATCACCAAATACTCAACACCGGTCTACATGTGATTAGTATCGCCATCTTCCATCATCCTTCGTAACGATCCTGTGAATTGCTCCCCAGCAACCTGCAAGTACCTGGACGCAAAACAGACATCCACCCCCGAATACTCGGGGGTTAGCAAAACTCCACTGTTTTGCTAGTGCAAGTATAAATACAAAGACAAGCCATACATATCATACTCCAAGAACATAGAGATCATGAATATAATTCCAGAGATAATTCAATTGGTCAAAACAGTTTGAATTATGAAAGATAGGAACGAAACCATTTTACATCTTACAAAACATTTTACGATCTCGGGAGTTCTAAAAGCATTTGGGGTTTAAGAATTTTCAAGCCTTTCGAAACACTTAGGGCCTTGCCCAAAATCATTTATTTCAAAATACGATTCCGATAACAAAATGCGGGGTCCACGACCCAATCATAACATTCCAATTACAAACACGGAGTCCACGACCCAATTCATCCACATCACTTACTCGCAAGAATAACCCGTGAAACTACATGTCAAACATTACCATGACAACGGTCTCACGGAACAACGGCGAGAGCACACCTTTGCAACTCGACCATACGGTCCAACTCAATACACCACGAGTTACAATACACGAGCAACCACAGGACTCACGTACCCTTATCAAATTATCACGGTTAAGGGACAAATCACACACAACACATTTATCGGTGCCATTCCAGCCAAGTACGATACCATTTGGACTGCCATTCTAATCAGACGAAATATGCGCCAAAAATCACAGTTCTCCAACAACACATTTCAAAGTTAACCGTTGGTACGAGACTCACAGCCGTCGCACCCCGCAGAGCCCCGTCGGACATCCCTGGGTGGTTAACCACAGTTCGTGATACGCACACTCACGGCAATACGTATCCCCAGAGGTCCCGTCAGACCGTCCCTAGGTGAACATACACATATCATCCACACCGCCACGAGAAGCCATAATCCGAATACTAGAATATGCAAACAAATGCTAGGTACTTCGCTAGAATGGCCACTTTAGTCGACGTATACTCACAACTAATATCACACAATCACAAGCAATTACCAATACCAAACAACACCAAGCGCCACAACCTCCTTACGAAGGAATAACAACAAATATCACAAAACGTCCCATATTCGCCGAACATTTACACATTTCAGTACACAATCCTCGGCAAATAATTTCGGCCTACTAACATCACTAAACATGATCAAAATCTTCCAACATATGAAACTAACGCACATATTCCAAAAGCACATTAATCTACGAAGCATACGAGTTATCTTTTGAAAGACAACAATTGTCGAGAACATACCGATCCTTTTAAAAGTTCATTAAAACATTCAAATTGCTCATAAAATCATTTATCAATGATTCCGTCTACGAAACATGAAAAGTATGGGCAAGATACTTGCCTTGAAATCGGCACGCAAGTATTCCGATGAACACAGCTCAACCGGGAAGCTTCGAAACGCCCGATGCAATCGAAAAGAAAGACGACAACGAACGGAAGGGTTCAACTCGGTTTCTTCGCAAGAAACTCGACCCTAACAATATATAATCAATAAATCATCGATCATACGAGGAAGAATAATCTTAGAACTGTAACACCCTCAAGATATTCGAGGTATATTACAGCGCCGTGAATCCCTATATGGGACCCACCAGGCTGAACAGCATCATACTCATCGACTCACATAAACGACAGAACAATACCATGTCATAAAGACGCAAAACAGAATAATCCACCCGGTTCAACCGGTCAATGTAACATCATCATTCAACACAACATAATAAGCAACAATACAATCCGAACGAACAAGAACCCCTTAAGTACTCGAGTACAACTATTAGTTCAAAACCACAAAAGATGAATAGGTAAAAGACACTAAAACGTCACTCGTGCACAATCATCACGCACGGCCATCATCCATGTATCTTGGTCAGTAGCCGCTCGTCTCGATGAACGACTGAAATTCATAAAACGAATTTCCCCAAAACGGGTCCCCAGAGGGGTTAGCAATTACGCTAGTACAAGTAACCAGATGAACGACTTACATCTTACACATATAGTAATGCATGCAATTCAAGAAAACATAGTTCCAAAACACTCATTTCCGGAAATGCCAATATCAAATCACATTTGTAAAAATGCACCACAATTAACCGCGGACCTGACTTCGTGGATCCCTGCCGAGACCCCGTCGGATCTAACCCACAGTGGTTAAAAGCAAGCTCGCGGTTCCACAGCATCGTGGAGCCCTACCGAGACCCCGTCGGATCTAACCCGCAGTGAGCATACACACATACACAATTTCTCATACAAAACTACTATGTCAAGATCGTAAGTTCATAAGGATACTTGCCTCGATTAAATAGACGATGACACGAACGGAACGGAAGAATCAAGCACAACCACGAGGAACCGGCGAAAATGAACCTAACGATTCGAATAACACAATCACAACAAACTCTAGACGATTACGGAAATGGAATACACCCGGAAACCCGCCTACGATTCATGTATATTCATACCAAAAATAACAACGAGGGCGTACCACAACCAAACCCTTTCGATTCCGTAAAAATCCACAAAATATCCATGAATCCTTAGGAAAACTAAAGATACTAACAATATCAATCGTATACATCATGAATCCATCAACAAAACGGAACTAATCGGAAGAAAATCCCAAAACCCCCAAATTAATCGAAACTAGGGTTCTAGAAATATTACCTTTGAAGATTCAAGTACTAAGATCCGAAGAACACGCGTTAGATTGATTATCCGAGCCTCACAACCGAAGGAAGATGATGAAAATCGACTCCCGAATGAAGAATGCTTGAGAGTTCTCCTCCCCTTTAGCTCTCTCTCTTTCTCATGTGATGAAATGAAGAAGAAGGCGGCCGATTTCGTCTAATAAAGACGAGTTTACCTGATTGACGCTTTGTGTGCCGCGGCACGGCTTAGGTGTCTTGCGGCCACGAGGCAAAAATTTACTCCCGAGGTTTCGGCATTGTGCGCGGCCACGGCTGCGTGTCTTGCGGCACCGTCTGATTGGGTTTAGGTCGCAGAAGACAAACGCGTGTGCCGCGGCACCGGCCTGGCACTGTGCCGCGGCACCGGATGGTTGTGCCGCGGCACACAGTACAGTTTGTCCGACCCACAACTGAAGGAATTTGTGTGCCGCGGCACGCACATCTTGTGACGCGGCCCACACCCCCTTTTGGGTCCCAAAATGATAAAAATGATCCGGGAAGAGAATAAAACGATAGGAATCAATATCTGGGAACCAACAACACGAAATGGATCCACGGCAACCCCGACACGGCGGTTCCGCACAACAATAACGAGAATACAGTTCAGCAGTTTGATAGGAAGGACACGCTGAGAAGTACACGAGGGTCACTACGATCGAGAAATACACGAAAAACGAAAATACTAGGGAAAGAAAAATACGGATATTACATTCTACCCCTCTAAAAATAAGTTTCGTCCCGAAACTTAAGAAACAAACAACTCCGGGTACCTAGCACACATGCTATCCTCGGTTTCCCAAGTTGCTTCCTCGACACCGTGTCTCGACCACTGCACTTTGACCAAAGGGATGGTTTTATGCCTCAATCGTTTCTCACGATGCTCCAAAATCTTCAAAGGATGCTCTTCGAAAGTAATATCCTCGGCGACATCAATCTCACCATAATCGATGACGTGACTTGGTTCAGGTACATATTTCCTCAACTGGGAAACATGAAAACGCTATGAACATGACTCAAGGTGGAGGTAGCCAAGCAGTACGCCAATTCACCGACTCGCTCGAGAATCTCAAAGGGCCCAATAAATCTCGGACTCGGCTTCCCTTTCTTCCCAAAGCGAAAAACTCCCTTCGTCGGCGACACCTTTAGCAAAACGTGGTCTCCCATCTCGAATTCCAAAGGTCGGCGACGGACGTCATACGACTTATGTCGACTCAGGCGATCAACATCCGTTCGAATTAATTCTATCTTCCGCCTCGTCTCTAAAACGACATCCGGCTCGGTCCCGACCAAATCGGACGCCTCATTCCAACAAATCGGTGATCGACATCGCCGCCCATAAAGTGCCTCGTACGGTGCCATCCGAATCGACGCGTGCCAACTATTGTTATACGTGAATTCGATCAGCGGCAAATGTTCCTCCAGTCACTACTCGATCGAGAGCACAAGCACGCAACAAGTCCTCGAGCGTCTGGATAGTGCGTTACCGTCCATCTGCGGGGATGAAAAGAGGTACTCAAACGCAACCGGGTACCCAACGCCTTATGCACCGCCTGCGAGAAGTGCGATACAAAACGGCCATCACGATCCGAAACAATAGACTTCGGGGTACCATGAAGTCTCAGGATCTGCGCGATAAACACATGAGCTAACTTCTCCGGGCCCCAAGTGTCCTTGATGCCCAGAAAATGTGCCGACTTGGTCAGACGATCGACAATCACCCATACCATATTCATGCCCGACCTCGATCTCGGTAGACTCGTAATGAAATCCATCGATATATCTTCCCATTTCCATTCCGGAGCAGAAGTGGCGCAAAAGCCAGTGGTCGATGCTCGATTTTGACTTCTTTGGCAAGTCAAACACCTTGCTACAAGCGTCGACCTCCTCCTTCATGTCATTCCACCAGAAGTTCCTTCTCAAGTCCTTGTACATCTTACTCGAACCAGGATGAACGGAGTAAGGTGTAGCATGGGCCTCCCGCAAAATACTCTGTCTCATCTCTGAGTCGTTCGGCACACAAAGCCGACCCCGAAACCTCAGAACACCATCTTCGTGAATCACAAATCCAGGAGACTTTCCTTTAAGAACGTTCTCTCGGATTTGAGTAATCATCGGGTCCTCTAATCGCTTGACATAATCTCATCGATCAAAGACGACGAAATTTCCAAAGCACAAAATTGTCAAGCGGTTCCGGCAACAGAACCTCAACATCTAACTCGATCAAGGCTCGCCGAAGCTCGGACTGAGACGTAACGATCTCAAGCGATCGCAATGCAATCGGTTTCCGACTCAAGGCGTCGGCCACGACGTTCGCCTTGCCCGGATGATAAAGGATTTCGAGGTCATAATCCTTAATCAGCTCTAACCACCTCCTCTGCCTCATATTCAGCTCTCGCTGGGTAAATATGTATTTCAGACTTTTATGATCGGTAAAAGTCTGACATGCAAAGCCGAAAAGATAGTGACGCCAAATCTTGAGCGCGAATACGACTGCCGCTAACTCCAAATCATGGGTAGGGTAGTTAAGCTCATACGGCCTCAACTGTCTCGACGCAAAGGCAATGGTCTTGCCGTGCTGCATAAATACACACCCAAGACCCTGACCTGAAGCATCGCTATAAACGGCGAATCCCTCGTTGCCACATGGTAACGCCAAAACCGGAGCTGAAGTCAAACGCTTCTTCAGTTCCTCAAAACTGAACTGCCTCTCGTCATTCCAGACGAACTTCTCGGTTACGGAGCAAGCTGTGTAAGTGGTCGAGCAGTTTCGAGAAACCCTCGGCGAACCTACGGTAGTAGCCAAACCCAAGAAACCGGAGCTCTCTCACGTTTTTGGGCGGTGCCCAATCCAATACCGCCTCGATCTTCTGCGGATCTACACGAACCCCCTCGGTGAAATCACGTGACCCAAAAACATCACTTCCTTCACCAGAACTCACATTTCGAGAACTTGGCATAGAGTTGCTCGGCCCTCAAAATGTCTAACACTATCCGCAAATGATGGGCATGCTCTTCCTCGTTCCTCGAATAAATAAGAATATCGTCAATGAAGGACGACACACTTATCCAAATACTCGATAAAGACTTTGTTCATCAAGCGCATGAACACCGCCGGTGCATTAGTTAACCGAAAGGCATAACTACAAACTCATAATGTCCGTATCTCGTCAGAAAAAGTCTTCGGTACATCGGACTCTCTCACCGGAGGTGATAGTATCCGATTTCAAATCAATCTTCGAGAATACCATGGCTCCTGCAACTGGTCGAACAAGTCGTCAATTCTCGGCAAAGGATACTTGTTTTTGATGGTCACCTTCTTTAGTTCGCGATAGTCGATACACAAACATAGTGAACCATCCTTCTTCCGCACAAACAGGACCGGTGCGCCCCAAGGCGAGGCGCTCGGTCGAACATACCCCGACTCAAGAAGCTCACTCAACTGCTTCTTCAACTCGGACATCTCTGAAGGTGCCATGCGATAGGGTGCCTTCGAAATAGGAGCCGCACCCGGCTCTAACTCTATAGCGAACTCGACCTCACGATCCGGTGGCAATCCCGGTAACTCATCAGGAAAAACATCAGGAAATTCATTAACGATTGGAATCGACGAAAGCTCGACTCCACCACTCTCCGCCTTCAAGGCGTAGCACCAATAGCCGGTACACCCCTTTCGTAGGAGTCTCATCGCCTTCAAGGCGTTAATAACGAGTTTCTGGTTCCCCCTCTTTCGCCCGGCGAAAGAGTGCTCGGTGCCATCATCGGCTAACATGGTGATGATTCTCGTGCGGTAGTTCATGATTGCACCATGCCGCTCGAGCCAATCATCCCCGAGAATTAAGTCCTCACCCTCAATACCCACAACAATAAGATTAGAGGGCCAAGCCCTCTCGCAAATAAACACAGAACAGTCTCGAACCTCCTGATCACCAACGATCCTATCACCGCTAGGAAGCTTAACGATGAAGGGCTCAAAAGGCGTCAAACGGTCGAGACTCAAACGGCGCACACAATCCAGAGATATGAACGAATGCGTAGCACCGGAATCGAAAAGCACACTGACAGGGTGAGAAAGAATATAAACGGTACCTGTCGCCACGGTAGCCGCTGGGTCATCGGCTCTCCGCATCTCATAGACACGCGGGTGGGCTGAGCCGACACTGGAAGCTCCCCCCTTAGAGGGCTGACCCCGACCTCTCACCCCGACTAGCACTCGGCGGGGATTGAGGAGCAAACTATCCCTGATTCACACTTGGTTCCCTAGGCGTTGGAATGGAAGCCCGGGCACCAAGGAGTTTCTCCCTCTCAGCACAGAAAGCAGCCTTGTGACCCGACTGGCCACACTGATTACACGTCAGCAAAGGGTTCAGACAAATACGACTGATGTGGCCCTGCTGGCCACAGTTAAAGCATTTCACCTCTCGAGAAGGGGCACTGGCATCCCTACGGGGAAACCCGGTAGATCGAGCTGGGCCACCACCAGCGGAAAAGTTAGCAGACTGAAATTTCTGCTGACCCCCACCTTTGTGGCCCGAAAAATTCCCGGCGAACTTCTGTTTCTTACTCTCGCGGGCCGCCTCACTCGCCGTCACAGACATATCGTAAGCAAGGGCCCTGCTCTGGTAATCTTTCAAGGTAGTGCATACAAGCCCCGACATATAGTCCCGAATCGGCAACTTCATCCGTCTGGAGAAATGGAAAATTTTGTCGCTCTCCTCGACAACTTGGGTCTTCACATAACCCAACTCCTTATTAAAATTAGCAATAGCTTGAGATACGGGGATATCCCGCGGTTGAACATCATAAAAAGCATGTACCCGAGCACTGTCGATCGCCACGGCAATATTGATCTCCATCAACTCTTGAAACTCGGCCACGCGGCATGATCTTTGGGCCCAACGGCCACCCACCAGTCCGTGGCGTCCCCTGTGAGAAAGTATTTAGCAATAGGGACTCTACGTTCCTCGGGACAGTTAGTGGAAACGAAGACCTTAGATATCTCCTTGATCCACCCTTCCCAGCCAATCGGGTCTGAAGCTCCCGAGCGAGGAGGATGCATCTTGATAACATCTTGGAGCCAGCGATCCGCTCCGCCCGATTAGCGTGGGCACGATCCGGATTGAACCGCTGAGCTATTGCCGCCATTTGGTTCACCATTTGCCGCATAACGCCGCAATACCAAGATCGCACGCTCTGAGAAGAAGCATGGCTATGACGGTCGCCGATCTTGCCGGCTCGAAGGCGTGGCGTGGCCGCCCCACCGGCTGCCCCACGTCCCCGGCCGCGTCCACGGCCACGACCGCGACCACGACCTCTTCCAGCATCCATACTGGAGTTAAATAAGTAGCAAAAGCCATACGAGGGTAAGCACGAGAAAAGAACAGTCACAAGTCGAGAATCAAAGGTACGATACAAGGAATTAATGAACAGAGGAAAGAAAACTTACGGACACTGGTAGTACCGGAATCATGGCAGCGTGACGATGATGTGCAAAACAAAACACCACAAGACCCAATAAACCGACAAGCCTAGGTATCCATAAACCTAGAGCTCTGATACCATTTTCTGTAACACCCTCAAGATATTCGAGGTATATTACAGCGCCGTGAATCCCTATATGGGACCCACCAGGCTGAACAGCATCATACTCATCGACTCACATAAACGACAGAACAATACCATGTCATAAAGACGCAAAACAGAATAATCCACCCGGTTCAACTGGTCAATGTAACATCATCATTCAACACAACATAATAAGCAACAATACAATCCGAATGAACAAGAACCCCTTAAGTACTCGAGTACAACTATTAGTTCAAAACCACAAAAGATGAATAGGTAAAAGACACTAAAACGTCACTCGTGCACAATCATCACGCACGGCCATCATCCGTGTACTGGTCCAGCGCCCGCTCGTCTCGATGAACCTGACCTGAAATTCATAAAACGAATTTCCCCAAAACGGGTCCCCAGAGGGGTTAGCAATTACGCTAGTACAAGTAACCAGATGAACGACTTACATCTTACACATATAGTAATGCATGCAATTCAAGAAAACATAGTTCCAAAACACTCATTTCCGGAAATGCCAATATCAAATCACATTTGTAAAAATGCACCACAATTAACCGCGGACCCACAGCTTCGTGGATCCCTGCCGAGACCCCGTCGGATCTAACCCACAGTGGTTAAAAGCAAGCTCGCGGTTCCACAGCTTCGTGGAGCCCTACCGAGACCCCGTCGGATCTAACCCGCAGTGAGCATACACACACACACAATTTCTCATACAAAACTACTATGTCAAGATCGTAAGTTCATAAGGATACTTGCCTCGATTAAATAGACGATGACACGAACGGAACGGAAGAATCAAGCACAACCACGAGGAACCGGCGAAAATGAACCTAACGATTCAAATAACACAATCACAACCAACTCTAGACGATTACGGAAATGGAATACACCCGGAAACCCGCCTACGATTCATGTATATTCATACCAAAAATAACAACGAGGGCGGACCACAACCAAACCCTTTCGATTCCGTAAAAATCCACAAAATATCCATGAATCCGTAGGAAAACTAAAGATACTAACAATATCAATCGTATACATCATGAATCCATCAACAAAACGGAACTAATCGGAAGAAAATCCCAAAACCCCCAAATTAATCGAAACTAGGGTTCTAGAAATATTACCTTTGAAGATTCAAGTACTAAGATCCGAAGAACACGCGTTAGATTGATTATCCGAGCCTCACAACCGAAGGAAGATGATGAAAATCGACTCCCGAATGAAGAATGCTTGAGAGTTCTCCCCCCTTTAGCTCTCTCTCTTTCTCGCGCAGTGAAATGAAGAAGAAGACGGCCGATTTCGTCTAATAAAGACGAGTTTGCACAGTTGACCGCTTTGTGTGCCGCGGCACAGCTTAGGTGTGCCGCGGCACGAGCCAAAAATTTACTCCCGTGTTTCGGCATTGTGCCGCGGCACGGCTGCGTGTGCCGCGGCACCCGGTCTGATTGGGTTTAGGTCGCAGAAGACACACGAGTGTGCCGCGGCACCGACAGTGTGCCGCGCACTGCCTCGGCACCGTGCCTCGGCACGGATGGTTGTGCCGGCACACAAGATGATTTGTCCGACCCACAACTGAAGGAATTTGTGTGCCGCGGCACGCACATCTTGTGCCGCGGCCCACACCCCCTTTTGGGTCCCAAAATGATAAAAATGATCCGGGAAGAGAATAAAACGATAGGAATCAATATCTGGGAACAAACAACACGAAATGGATCCACGGCAACCCCGAAACGGCGGTTCCGCACAACAATAACGAGAATACAGTTCATCAGTTTGATTGGAAGGACACGCTGAGAAGTACACGAGGGTCACTACGATCGAGAAATACACCAAAAACGAAAATACCAGGGAAAGAAAAATACGGATATTACATTCTACCCCTCTAAAAATAAGTTTCGTCCCGAAACTTAAGAAACAAACAACTCCGGGTACCTAGCACACATGCTATCCTCGGTTTCCCAAGTTGCTTCCTCGACACCGTGTCTCGACCACTGCACTTTGACCAAAGGGATGGTTTTATGCCTCAATCGTTTCTCACGATGCTCCGAAATCTTCAAAGGACGCTCTTCGAAAGTAATATCCTCGGCGACATCAATCTCACCATAATCGATGACGTGACTAGGATCCGGGACATATTTCCTCAACTGGGAAACATGAAAAACGCTATGAACATGACTCAAGGCTGGAGTAACGCCAAACGGTACGCCAATTCACCGACTCGCTCGAGAATCTCAAAGGGCCCAATAAATCTCGGACTCAGCTTCCCTTTCTTCCCAAAACGAAAAACTCCCTTCGTCGGCGACACCTTTAGCAAAACGTGGTCTCCCATCTCGAATTCCAAAGGTCGACGACGGACATCGGCATACGACTTATGTCGACTCTGGGCAGTCAACATCCGTTCCCGAATTAATTCTATCTTTCGCCTCGTCTCTAAAACGACATCCGGCTCGGTCCTGACCAAATCGGACGCCTCATTCCAACAAATCGGTGATCGACATCGCCGCCCATAAAGTGCCTCGTACGGTGCCATCCGAATCGACGCGTGCCAACTATTGTTATACGTGAATTCGATCAGCGGCAAATGTTCCTCCCAGTCACTACTCCAATCGAGAGCACAAGCACGCAACAAGTCCTCGAACGTCTGGATAGTGCGTTCCGACTGTCCATCTGTCTGGGGATGAAAAGAGGTACTCAAACGCAACCGGGTACCCAACGCCTTATGCACCGCCTGCGAGAAGTGCGATACAAAACGGCCATCACGATCCGAAACAATAGACTTCGGGGTACCATGAAGTCTCAGGATCTGCGCGATAAACACACGAGCTAACTTCTCCGGGCCCCAAGTGTCCTTGATGCCCAGAAAATGTGCCGACTTGGTCAGACGATCGACAATCACCCATACCATATTCATGCCCGACCTCGATCTCGGTAGACTCGTAATGAAATCCATCGATATATCTTCCCATTTCTATTAGGAGCAGAAGTGATCGCAAAAGCCCACGGTCGGCCGATGCTCGATTTTGACTTGCTGGCAAGTCAAACACCTTGCTACAAACTGCGCGACCTCCTCCTTCATGTCATTCCACCAGAAGTTCCTTCTCAAGTCCTTGTACATCTTACTCGAACCAGGATGAACGGAGTAAGGTGTAGCATGGGCCTCCCGCAAAATACTCTGTCTCATCTCTGAGTCGTTCGGCACACAAAGCCGACCCCGAAACCTCAGAACACCATCTTCGTGAATCACAAATCCAGGAGACTTTCCTTTAAGAACGTTCTCTCGGATTTGAGTAATCATCGGGTCCTCTAACTGCTTCAGCTTAATCTCATCGATCAAAGACGACGAAATTTCCAAAGCACAAAATTGTCCGACAGTTCCCGGCAACAGAACCTCAACATCTAACTCGATCAAGGCTCGCCGAAGCTCGGACTGAGACGTAAGGATCTCAAGCGATCGCAATGCTTGAGAGTTCTCCTCCCCTTTAGCTCACAACCGAAGGAAGATGATGAAAATCGACTCCCGAATGAAGAATGCTTGAGAGTTCTCCTCCCCTTTAGCTCTCTCTCTTTCTCGCGCAGTGAAATGAAGAAGAAGACGGCCGATTTCGTCTAATAAAGACGAGTTTGCACAGTTGACCGCTTTGTGTGCCGCGGCACAGCTTAGGTGTGCCGCGTGCCAAAAATTTACTCCTGTGTTTCGGCATTGTGCGCGGCCACGGCTGCGTGTGCCGCGGCACCCGGTACAGTTGGGTTTAGGTCGCAGAAGACACACGAGTGTGCCGCGGCACCGGACAGGCACTGTGCCGCGGCACCGGATGGTTGTGCCGCGGCACACAGTACAGTTTGTCCGACCCACAACTGAAGGAATTTGTGTGCCGCGGCACGCACATCTTGTGCCGCGGCCCACACCCCCTTTTGGGTCCCAAAATGATAAAAATGATCCGGGAAGAGAATAAAACGATAGGAATCAATATCTGGGAACCAACAACACGAAATGGATCCACGGCAACCCCGAAACGGCGGTTCCGCACAACAATAACGAGAATACAGTTCAGCAGTTTGACAGGAAGGACACGCTGAGAAGTACACGAGGGTCACTACGATCGAGAAATACACCAAAAACGAAAATACCAGGGAAAGAAAAATACGGATATTACAAGAACGCCCGAAAACCCCTCTAAGACATTTTACCGGACACCTTCAAGGCGTCGGTCAAGAACTCGACCCAAATAACGAATCGATACGATCCAACCATGGAATAACAAGGGAAATGATATAATACATCTAAATAATCATCAATTTATCATAATCCTAAGTTAAATCGGATTAATCGGACGAAAACAACCAAATTACCCAAATTCCCCAAAACTAGATTTCTAGGAAATCGACTGGTCTAGATTGGAGGATGTTATAGGATTGATGATTGATGATATGAACTCCAAAACTTCATGGATTGATTGTCCAACAACATCTCTCCATGATATTCACACCCACAACCGCGTACGGGAAGAAAAAGAAGGAGAAATGGCTGAAGAAAAACGTCCGCAGGCCTTAAATAGCCGATCGGGCCGTTACGACGTAATCGGCCATGGCTTACGACGTAACCGGCCATGGCCGAACTCATTACTGGAAAATGCCGGAATGTTACGTGCGCACGGCCAGGGCCTTACGTACGTAACCGGCCTTACGTACGTAACTGCCGATCACTACCGCACGTTACTCGGCCAGGGCTGGCCTGGCCCGAGCATGCCCGGCCATGACTCGGCCGGGACCAACTCCGACGGCCCGAACGACCTCGAAACCCGAACCTGAGTACGAATTGAAGATACGGTTACGAAGTACTCGAAAATACGAATCCGAGCACTAATAGAACACACGATTCCGACTACCCGAAGGCTCGAAATTCGACAACGGAAAGTAATTACCCCAAACTTTGGGAAATTACGAAAATGGCCCAAAACGCCCGGAAATCACGATACGTGATCGAAACACCGAACCAAAACTCGCAACATGAATAATAATATTAAATGAGCTTACGAGAAACTCGAAACAACAGTTTCGGACGAGATTCGCAAGAATCGAGCTCAAGTGCGGAAAAGTCGCTAAAAAGCTCGGAACTCAACAAAACGATACCGAAACGAACTCGGATGACAAAAAGTGCAGAATTAATCATTCTCGGAATGACGAGACGGTCATGAGCAAGTCGTCAAAACGCACTTCCGCCGAAAAAAAAGAAAATTACTGAAATTCGAAATTGCGGATATTACAGAAAGCCTCCCCTGTCAGAAGGTACTGGGCGACCGGAACCTTTCTATCGTTGGGACAGTTAATCCCCGCAAAAATCTTCTCTAATTCCTTCAACCAGTGATCCCAAGAAAGCGTCTCAGCCGAACCATCAATTTCGGAGGATGCAATTTGATCACCTCGGTAAGCCATTTATCTCCCCGATTATCCACGTTATGCTGCTGTCCCATCGCCGTCTGCATGTGATCCACAACTTGAGCAAACTGGTTTATCTGGGCAACCACCTGCTGAAGCACTCCCGACACGTTAGGATCTGCATTATTATTTGCTGATCCCTGTTGTCCCCCGGAATGGGAATCCGTTCGGCTAGCGGTTATTTCAGGGGTAGACACCGAATCTTCTTGTCTCGCGTTTGCACGTCTGCGTCCACGACCGCGTCCGCGTCCACGACCTCCTCTCAACATACTGTAAACACAAATACTCAATATCCAGGGCAAACTTTCTAAAAGTACATCCATCAATGTTCACAAAACATGGATTAAATAAAACGGTAGTATTTGAGATTTAGGAAACTTACAACCACGGTCCACACGATCTTTGGCTCACAGTTGATGTTACGAACGACCAATAATCAAATAACGTAAACAGACCCCACTAACCCGACTGCCAAGATATCCATGAATCTTAGCTCCGATACCATATTCTGTAACACCCCGAGATATTCGGAATAATTACAGCGCCGTAAACCCTTTAAGTAAGGATTTACAAGGCTAATTTAAAAGAAATGTAAATATAATCCAATCGTACAACTGAAGTTCAAAATACAGATTTGATTCAACCGATCAAATGAGTTAACTTATACAACCATATCGAAATGACATTATTAAAACAGACGTACTCGAGTACTAAATGAACCAAGAAGACAAATCACAATAACAATAAACATCAACCACATCACTGAGCCATTTCATCGTCCTGTCGGTACTGTGGTTGCTTCCCCGCTCCTCGGCTACCTGAACATCAAAACAATGTCCACCCCCGAAGGGGTTAGCAAAACAATGCTAGTACAAGTATCATAATACATAAATCATCAGTGCATCATAAAACATGCAAAACGGACTTCCGTCACCGGAATCCAACGATGCGAATCCTCACGATTCCATCAACACAGTACAGGGTAATCCAGCGATCCAGCGCCCTTGGTATAGATCCCCATGATGATCCCGTCGGACCAACGCATGGTGGAAAACCCATCCAGCGATCCAGCGCCCTCAGCATAGATCCCCATGATGATCCCGTCGGACCAACGCATGGTGGACATTCGATCCAGCGCCCTCAGCATAGATCCTCATGATCCCCTCGGATCATTTATACCATAAATCAATCAATTATGCACACATATATGCATTTCAATATGTTCATCAATACGAACAATTAACAACGAATACCACGAGAAATTACGGAAATACATCTCATATTCGACAACATGAACAAAACCATAAGCATGATCAAAGTTTTAATATAAATCGAACTCGACATATGATACTTGCCTCGAAAATGGCAAGAATGGAAATACTCCAACAAATGACATGCGTCCGTATGCCACCGCCCCTCGATCGTCCCTTATTCAAGGCTCGGACCTAAGAAATAATAAAGAATTCCTCTCAAGTCGTACGAACGTCTAATAATCCAGTTTACGACCGCAAGCTCTAAAAATGAATTCTGCCTGAACTACTTAGCGCGCGCTACATACTATACGTAACGTGCGCTAAGCCTGCCCGTTAACGTACGCAAATGACCAGGTTTAGCATGCGCTAGCTGTGTACTGACAGTCTTCTCTGAACAGCCGACTACCCTGCCTGATGATATTGTAATACCCGGTTGTAATTCATTCATTTTCATTCAGTAATTATCAGTCTGTAATTGTCACTCAGTAATTCTCACTCATTAATAATCACTCATTTGCGTTCAATGTTGGCATGTTGTAATCGTATATCAGTTACCGATCGTCATTTTATCTCCGTTTTTAGATCGAGACGGGAGTATTATCATTTTCATTGTGATTGATAGCCTTGTACTGGGAGTATCATCTTTGGCTCGTGTTAGACTTGTTCACTTCCACATTCGTATGATATGTCGGATCATTCATCAGTCGTAGCGAGGATTCGGAATTATCGGATTTATTCACCTTGGCCAGCATCGAGTTACGGCCGTAAGGTTCTAGGATACGGCCGTAAGTTCAGCGGGTACGGCCGTAAGGCTGTCCGGTTACGGCCGTAAGTGGTCCAGCAGGCTGCCCAGGCATTTTGGCCGAAGGTGAGTTACGACCGTAAGGAAGGTGAGATACGGCCGTAAGTGGTGTTCGTAAATTTCGGGTGTTGTCGACCAAGGGTGACTTACGTCCGTAAGGATTGCGGCATACGGCCGTAAGTCGAGGCAGGTACGGCCGTAAGGCTTGGCCGGATACGGCCGTACGCTGTAGGAAGGATGTGTGGCCATTTTTGACGAAGGCGGGTTACGCCCGTAAGGTTGGCCGGATACGGCCATATCATCCGAGTTACGGCCGTAAGGTGTGCGGCCGTAAAGGTCAGTCGACGGGTGTTTTTGACGAAGGCGGGTTACGCCCGTAACTCAGGAGCGGTTACGGCCGTAAGTCTGTCGGCAGGCTTTCGGACGAAGCCGAGTTACGGCTGTACGAGTTGGCCGGTTACGGCCGTAAGGCCGTTGACTTGGAAAGTTACGACCGTAAGAGGGCCGAGTTACGGCCGTAACTTCCGGCGGTATTTAAGGACTTGGCCGGGTCATTTTTCCTCACTTCTTCACTTTTCCATTCTTATCCGAGAGAGAGGGTTGAGGGAGAGATTTTACCATCATCAATCACTTGAGTGTGTAATCTTCATCATCTTCATTCCTTTGGGAAGCTTGGATACTTGTTTTAACTCGTGTTCATCGGATCGAAGTGGTTGGATCTTCAAGAGGTAATTTCTTCAACACCTTGGATTTCGATTTTGTGTTGAGATATGATGTTTTGGACGTTATAATCATGTTATATGAAGGGATATGTATATGATTATGAGTTTGTATAAGGATTCGTTGGATTATCGAGGGATTATTCAAGAACACTTTGTATATCGAGTTGGATTTGGGGATTTTCGATTAATTGTTGTTATAATCACGTTTTTTGGATATTCATAACGGATTATTGATCGTATTGGGATGTTTTGTTGATTTGAAACACTTCTTGAAGATTTGAGGTTGGTATTGTGGAGGTTTAGTTGTAATCAATCGAAGTTGGCCTCAAAGTGTTCGATATAATGCCCCAACGAACTTGGTTTAATCGTATAGACGTTATGAGTTCGTTATATTCGTGTTTAATTCGTTTATTGATCGGATTGTTGGTAATTGTATTGAATTAAGGTTGTTCGAGCGACCGACACTTCATTTAGGACATTTGTTCGTGGAAGGACTTTCTTCATCGGTATTGTGTAAGTTGATTCTTACTCGGTTAAAAGGATATTCATTCCTTTTGTTGTTGATCATTCATAATCATAACTCATTCAACATTGTATTAATCATATTGAGACTTGTAATTGTCGAATAATCACTTCATTAATAAGGAACGGCGGTTCCAATCATTTCATTGAAACTATCAATCACTTCATTATCACTTTCATCTCGGTAAGTCATTCTTGACGTTGTCAGATTATTATTATTCATTGATATTCATTATGGTCATTCTCATTCATATGACCTTCTGGGTTCATATTGCGTGGCCGGATGCGGATGTGTGGAATTTTTAGTCAGGCACATGATGGCCATGTATTGGGAGTGATACATTGGACTGTGCACACGGTGACGTTTACCTCCGTGAGACTAATTAGGTACAAGGACGGGTGTGTCCGGTCATCCGTGTTGTACACTTACACAGAAAACTACGGGCGTACTATGGTACTCCTCTTCAGCGTAATTCATAATTAAGGATATTTCATAACTCAGTTAATTCATGATTGTGTAATTTCAACCCTTGAGGATTGTTGTTCTGTATAACTGACCCCGTTTGGGGATATTGTTTTTCAGGTCATGGCAAGGCAAAGGCGCAGGGAGAGCACGTTGACGGCGGGGAGTCCCAGTGATACTAGAAGGGGCCCCCAGTCCTTTCAGTCATTTATTCAGTCATTTATGTTTTCTTTATTTATTCCGCTGCAGACATTTCGTTCGAATACTCATTTCATTCAGTGTCGTGTATTTTATCGTCACATAAAATACACATGTATTCTATATTATCCTGGGTGTGTTGTATGAAACTCCTACTCGGAGTAATTGATGTTATAATGTGGTTCGGTACTACATTTACCCTGTGTAATTCATCCTTTTTCATTCGCCTGGTGGGTCCCAGTCGGGGGTCCACGGCACTGTAATATCCGCCTAGTTTGGGGTGTTACAGAGTTGGTATCGGAGCGTGGTTTTGAATACTACCTTCCGAGTCATGTCTCATTTGAAATCATCGTCATCGGGCTAGTATCATTGGACTTTCGCGTCACGTGTGACTGTGCATTGCCGAGCCAATCGAGGCCAAGAAAGAAGCATGCGATTTCTAATGCCATGGTATAATTTCTGGCAAGAATCATTCATTCATAATTCATCAGTTAACAATCCTCAAACATCATTTTCATCCTGACCAGGACGGTCATTTTAACTCATTAATCACTCAACTCATTTCATTACTCGGTTGTTGATCTGGAAGATCATATAATTAATCTTGTTAACTTGTTCAAGATAATCATTTCATTAATTTCATCAGAAATCATGTCACCTCGGTTAATCGTTCATGTAATCACTGTGTTAGAGCGTATGCTCATTTTCATCACCTCATGTCATAGTCATAATGTGATATTCATGCGAGAGATATAATCATCATGTGACCTTCTTACTTCAGTATGGAAAGAGCTGGAAGAGGACGAGGAGGACGAGGCCGTGGAGCGGGCCGAATCCCGAGAGCTCGTGTGAATACACGTGCAAACGCGAGGAATAATGCTAATTCATCGAGTAGCGACGCTGCCACTCATTCACCTGGACGCGATCATTCACTAACGGGGAGTCGTACCCGGGACACGGCTTAGTCAGAAGGTGTCCGGGTTGACCCACTCGCTTTTATGCAGGGCATGATAGCCCAAATGACCCAGATGGCACAGCTAATGGAGACGATGCATAACTCCACTACTCAAAACCAACAGGCTCCTCCGCCGCCACCTCAGAGGCAAGAGAGGAATGTGAGCAATATCATCGGCGACATCTCTCGCCAGAGGCCACCGACCTTCGAGGGCTCGTCTGAGCCGGCAGATATTATTCATTGGCTCGAACATTTCGAGAAGTTGTTTGCTATGGTAGAGTGTCCCGAAGGACACAAGGTTTCTGTTGCAGCTTACTACTTGGGCAAGAGCGCGCATTCTTGGTGGTTGTCGTTGAAGCCCACCGAAGGATCATGTACATGGGATCAGTTCAAAACTCTCATGATGGAGAGGTATTATCCGGCCCCACTCAGAGAGGCCAAGCTGTCAGAGTTACTCACCCCCGACCCCTCATCAGACGAGGATGTTCTCGCCATTGCCGAGAAATTTCAGGAACTTCTCCCGTTCGCCTCATCTATCATTCATTCTGAGGCAAATAAGATTAAGTATTTCAGCAAGAGGCTGAAACCCCGTATGAGACTACAGTTGCTTAATCATAATTGCACCACGTTGGCTGAATTCATTGAGAAAGCTCTTACCTATGAGCTTCGCTAAGGAGATTGCTAAGAAGCAACCTTCATCTCGCTAGCAAGAAGTCCAAGAACCGTAATCGGCCCGGCGGTGCTACTTTCAAGAAACCTCGTGCGGGCTCTGCTTTTACGAGCGACCTCTGTGACGTCTAAACCCGCGGAATCTCGATCACGAGTGGCGGCTCGTCCATCACTGTTATAAGCGTGGGGATCTTGGTCATGTCGGCACCAAGTGTCCGAGACGATCTGTCACTTGTCATAAGCGTGGAATTGTTGGGCATAAGGCCCGTTTTTGCCGTAGGGACTCCAAACCTACTCGGGCGTCATCTCAAGCCCCGAAGCGATCGTAGTTCGAATCGGGCCACTCAATCGGCATCGTTTAAAGCAGCGGAGCGACTAAAGGTGGAGCCTATAGCCGTGACGAGAGCGTCAGTCTGGGACTAGCAAGCCCCGGATTTATGAGATGAAGAAGACCGATGATCCAGAGGCCCGAATGATCTCAGGTATACTCGATATTCTATCCCAGCCTGTGTGTACCCTTTTTGATACTGGTGCATCGCATTCATCCATTTCCGAGTCATGTTTGAGTAGACTACGTCTGGGTAGTGCTACTAGTTGTGAGCCTTATGTCATTGGCCTACCTGATGGTAGACGAATTATCGGTAATCGTGAGATTCGGAATTGTCCGATTCAGTTTCATGGTCGTGAATGGCCAGCGGACCTAATTGTAGTAGATTTGTCGAGGGACGACATCATCTTGGGTATTGATTGGATGGATTGTCATGATGCCATCATTAGTGTCCGTAAGCGTATGATCACTATCATTTCAGACGATGGGGTCGAATGTGTATTTCAGGGAGGTAATCCCGGCTGTTCGGGTAAGGTCATTAATTTGATGAAAGCAGTGCGATTACTCAGTCAGGGATGTGTTGGTTATTGGTGCTACATGACCAAAACCGAGAAGTCATCAGTAACGTTGACGGATATTCCGGTAGTGAGGGAGTATGCCGACGTTTTTCCAGACGAGTTACCTGGCTTGCCTCCACAGAGAGATGTGGAATTCACGATTGAGTTGGAGCCCGGTACGTCCCCGATATCGAAGGCACCGTACCGGATGGCCCCGACCGAAATGCAGGAATTAAAGAACCAACTTGAGGAGTTGTTCGAGAAAGGTTATATCCGACCGAGTGCGTCCCGTGGGAGCACCGATCTGTTTGTCAAGAAGAAGGATGGTTCGTTCGGTTGTGTATTGATTAGGGAATTGAGCGAGTGACAATCAAGAATAAGTATCCCTTACCCCGTATTGATGATCTTTTAGATCAACTTGGGAGCTTGGTATTTTCAAAGATCGACTTAAGATCTGGATATCACCAGTTGCGGATTCGAGAGTCGGATATCGCGAGGACGGCGTTTCGAACACGCTATGGTCATTATGAGTTCGTAGTTATGCCGTTCGGGCTAACTAATGCACCTGCGGTATTCATGGAGTTAATGAATCGGGTTTTCATCGACTTTTTGGATCAGTTTGTTGTTGTCTTCATCGACGATATTTTGATTTATTCTCATAGCCGAGAGGATCACGAGGTTCATCTTCATCAGGTTCTCGACGTGTTGAGACGAGAGCAACTTTATGGAAAGTTTTCCAAATGCGAGTTCTTGATGTCCGAAGTGACTTTTCTCGGACATGTAATTTCATCAGACGGAGTTCGTGTCGACCCTCAGAAGACGGAGGCTATCCGAGATTGGTTACCTCCGAAGAATGTTAAGGAAATCCGAAGTTTTCTCGGATTAGCGGGTTATTATCGGCGGTTTGTGGAAGGATTTTCTAAAATCGCTCAACCCTTGACGAACCTTTTGCGAAAGGATAAGAAATACACGTGGTCCGACGCGTGTCAACGGAGTTTTGAGGAACTCAAGAGCCGGTTAATGTCGGCACTGTACTTTCCTTGCCGCGAGGGACGGAGGGTTTGTGGTTTATAGTGATGCGTCGGACGGGGTCTCGGATGTGTGCTCATGCGAATGGAAAGGTTATTGCCTATGCTTCACGGCAATTGAGACCTTACGAGGTTAATTATCCGACTCATGATCCGGAGCTAGCGGTAGTGGTGTTCGCTTTGAAAATTTGGCGTCATTATCTTTGTGGCGTTACATCGGATATTCACCGATCATAAGAGTTTAAAGTATATATTTACTCGAAGGAATTAAATATGCGGCGAGAGACGGTGGTTGGAATTAATCAAAGATTATGATATCGAGATCCTTTACCACCGGGCAAGGCGACGTTGTCGCCGACGCCTTGAGTCGCAAGTCCGTTCGGGAAGCGGATGCTTGCTCGTCTAACGATTCGAAGGAGCTTGGCGGGAATTCCTTAGACCCGAGATCGAGGTGCAGCCGGCGAGTTCAGGGACAGCTTTGTATGTTAGAGATTTCATCGTCACTTGAGGAGGTAATCAGAGAGAATCACAGTTCAGACCCTTCATTGTTGCGCATCCGTGAGGATGTGGCTCAGGGGAAAGCCCCTGGATTCGTGGTCCACGATGATGGACTTTTGAGATTTAAGAATTGGTTGTGCGTACCGGCAGATGATGAGTTGAAAAACTCGATTTTGAAAGAAGCTCATGCTACCCCTTATTCTGTTCATCCGGGGTCTAGCAAGATGTACAAGGACTTGAAACAAAATTACTGGTGGAGTAATATGAAGCGAGAAGTCGCAGAATTTGTTTCGAGATGCTTAACCTGTCAACAAGTTAAAATTGATCATCAGCGACCGGCGGGGATGCTGAAACCTCTCCCTATTCCAGAGTGGAAGTGGGAAGACATTTCTATGGATTTCATCACGAGTTTGCCGACAAGTCGTCGTGGCATGAATACGATCTGGGTGATTGTGGACCGCTTAACTAAATCAGCTCATTTCCTCGAGATCAAGGATACGTGGGGTCCCGAGAGACTGGCTCAGTTGTTCATCAAGGAGATAGTGAGACTGCACAGTACTCCTAAGAGTATCGTTTCCGATCGTGACGGACGATTTGTGTCTCATTTTTGGAAATTAGTTCATCATGCTATGGGAACTCAGCTCAATCTCAGTACCGCCTTTCATCCTCAGTCCGACGGACAATCAGAAAGGACTATTCAGACATTAGAGGATATATTGAGGGCATGCGTCCTCGATTGGAAGAACGATTGGGAAGCCCAACTACCATTGATCGAGTTCACATATAATAATAGCTGGCATGCTTCCATTAAGATGGCACCTTACGAGGCCTTGTACGGTCGTCGTTGTCGGTCTCCTTTGTGTTGGGATGACTTGTCAGAATCAATCGGCACCGAGCCCGATATGCTTATAGCCGCCCGGGAGAAGGTAGATTTAATCAAGAGTCGTATGTTCACAGCTCAGAGTCGACAGAAATCCTATGCAGATAATCGTCGTCGACCACTAGAGTTCGAGATGGGTGACCATGTTTTGGTCAAGGTATCCCCGAGTTGAGGTATTTTCCGTTTCGGAAAATGGGGGAAGTTGAGTCCGAGATTCATTGGACCGTTTGAAATTTTGGATCGAGTAGGCGAGTTAGCTTATCGATTGACTTTACCTCCGGCATTGAGCCGAATTCATAATGTGTTTCACGTCTCTCAATTGCGGAAGTATATTGCCGACCCGAGCCACATACTTCAGTTTGACGAAATCGAGATCGCGGATGATCATTCATACGAGGAGCGTCCTGTACGAGTGTTGGAGCGGCGAATCAAACAGTTGAGGAACAAGACGATCCCTTTGGTCAAGATTCAGTGGTCCAGACACGGAGTCGAAGAGGCCACTTGGGAAACCGAGGACAATATGCGGGAGAATTATCCCGAGTTGTTTGACCCTTAGTTTCGGGGACGAAACTCTTTTAAGGGGGGGAGTATGTAATACCCGGTTGTAATTCATTCATTTTCATTCAGTAATTATCAGTCTGTAATTGTCACTCACTAATTCTCACTCATTAATAATCACTCATTTGCGTTCAATGTTGGCATGTTGTAATCGTATATCAGTTACCGATCGTCATTTTATCTCCGTTTTTAGATCGAGACGGGAGTATTATCATTTTCATTGTGATTGATAGCCTTGTACTGGGAGTATCATCTTTGGCTCGTGTTAGACTTGTTCACTTCCACATTCGTATGATATGTCGGATCATTCATCAGTCGTAGCGAGGATTCGGAATTATCGGATTTATTCACCTTGGCCAGCATCGAGTTACGGCCGTAAGGTTCTGGGATACGGCCGTAAGTTCGGTAGTGCAGGCCGTAAGGTGGCGATTCTGGCCGTAAGTGGTCCGGCCAGTGCCCGGGCATTTGGCCGAAGGTGAGTTACGGCCGTAAGGAAGGTGAGATACGGCCGTAAGTGGTGTTCGTAAATTTCGGGTGTTGTCGACCAAGGGTGACTTACGGCCGTAAGGATTGCGGCATACGGCCGTAAGTCGAGGCAGGTACGGCCGTAAGGCTTGGCCGGATACGGCCGTCTGGCTGCGAGAAGGATGTCCGCCATTTTTGACGAAGGCGGGTTACGCCCGTAAGGTTGGCCGGATACGGCCGTATCATCCGAGTTACGGCCGTAAGGTGTGCGGTACGGCCGTAAGGCTGTCGACGGGTGTTTTTGACGAAGGCGGGTTACGCCCGTAACTCAGGAGCGGTTATGGCCGTAAGTCTGTCGGCAGGCTTTCGGACGAAGCCGAGTTACGGCCGTACGAGTTGGCCGGTTATGGCCGTAAGGCCATTGACTTGGAAAGTTACGACCGTAAGAGGGCCGAGTTACGGCCGTAACTTCCGGCAGTTTTTAAGGACTTGGCCGGGTCATTTTTCCTCACTTCTTCACTTTTCCATTCTTATCCGAGAGAGAGGGTTGAGGGAGAGATTTTACCATCATCAATCACTTGAGTGTGTAATCTTCATCATCTTCATTCCTTTGGGAATCTTGGATACTTGTTTTAACTCGTGTTCATCGGATCGAAGTGGTTGGATCTTCAAGAGGTAATTTCTTCAACACCTTGGATTTCGATTTTGTGTTGAGATATGATGTTTTGGACGTTATAATCATGTTATATGAAGGGATATGTATATGATTATGAGTTTGTATAAGGATTCGTTGGATTATCGAGGGATTATTCAAGAACACTTTGTATATCGAGTTGGATTTGGGGATTTTCGATTAATTGTTGTTATAATCATGTTTTTGGATATTCATAACGGATTATTGATCATATTGGGATGTTTTGTTGATTTGAAACACTTCTTGAAGATTTGAGGTTGGTATTGTGGAGGGTTAGTTGTAATCAATCGAAGTTGGCCTCAAAGTGTTCGATATAATGCCCCAACGAACTTGGTTTAATCGTATAGACGTTATGAGTTCGTTATATTCGTGTTTAATTCGTTTATTGATCGGATTGTTGGTAATTGTATTGAATTAAGGTTGTTCGAGCGACCGACACTTCATTTAGGACATTTGTTCGTGGAAGGACTTTCTTCATCGGTATTGTGTAAGTTGATTCTTACTCGGTTAAAAGGATATTCATTCCTTTTGTTGTTGATCATTCATAATCATAACTCATTCATCATTGTATTAATCATATTGAGACTTGTAATTGTCGAATAATCACTTCATTAATAAGGAACGGCGGTTCCAATCATTTCATTGAAACTATCAATCACTTCATTATCACTTTCATCTCGGTAAGTCATTCTTGACGTTGTCAGATTATTATTATTCATTGATATTCATTATGGTCATTCTCATTCATATGACCTTAAGGTTCATATTGCGTGGCGGGTGCGGATGTGTGGAATTTTTAGTCGGGCACATGATGGCCATGTATTGGGAGTGATACATTGGGTATGCACAGTAACGTTTACCTCCGTGAGACTAATTAGGTACAAGGACGGGTGTGTCCAGGTCATCCGTGTTGTACACTTACACGAGAACACTACGGGCGTACTATGGTACTCCTCTTGACGTAATTCATAATTAAGGATATTTCATAACTCGGTTAATTCATGATTGTGTAATTTCAACCCTTGAGGATTGTTGTTACGTATAAGCCGGCCCGTTTGGGGATATTGTTTTTCAGGTCATGGCAAGGCAAAGGCGCAGGGAGAGCACGTTGACGGCGGGGAGTCCCAGTGATACTAGAAGGGGCCCCCAGTCCTTTCAGTCATTTATGTTTTCTTTATTTATTCCGCTGCAGACATTTCATTCGAATACTCATTTCATTCAGTGTCGTGTATTTTATCGTCACATAAAATACACATGTATTCTATATTATCCTGGGTGTGTTGTATGAAACTCCTACTCGGAGTAATTGATGTTATAATGTGGTTCGGTACTACATTTACCCTGTGTAATTCATCCTTTTTCATTCGCCTGGTGGGTCCCAGTCGGGGGTCCACGGCACTGTAATATCCGCCTAGTTTGGGGTGTTACAGATATAACGTACATTACGTATCCAACGTAGCGCACGTTACTCGTTCCCGATAGCGCACGTTAATATATACATCTTAGCGTGCGCTAATCGTGCATGGCAGTCACTACTGGGTAAAATTGAGGTAAAGGTGATGAAAACTCATGAAATCCTCAGTGTTAATACATGCCAACTCCGTGCATATCATGCTCATACGGTTTATGAAAGATCTTTATGTATTAAATGACTACGAGACACAAGGATACGTATCATCATTACTACACCATAATTCATCTTGATCTACAAGAAAATATTCTAAGTTCCGTTCATTCCATGTCCCAAAACATATGATTCCTTACGAAAAACATACGAACTAGGTAATCTTCATATACTGGTCATGATCGGTTTTGAAGATACATAATATGCTTAGGAGTCCACATACTAAAAAGGTTCAATGGATCATACGATGAATAAGTGCCGAAACGTCGAAAATATCCTTCTAACACATGATGTTTGACTATTAACGAATCTAACTGACTAGATAAACATGATCAAACGTCCTTTAGAACACTACTAAAATTGGTGAAGAATCACCTACCTCAAAGTAGTGAAGAACAAGGAGGAAATCGAAGCAATCCAACGTCGAAGGCTTGAACACCAATCCTCAATGATCTACAATCTTCAACACGAGCTAGGATGCTGATATGAAGTGTTTAGGATGTAGAGAGTAATACTCTAAGTATAAGGATTCAGATGTGGGAAGAGAAAATACTGAAAATACGAAAAGGATGCTGTTCTATTTATAGAAAATGGTTATTAGCGCGCGCTAGTCCATACTCGTAGCGTGCGCTAACGGCTGCGACTTCATCACTCAGCACTTAGCGTGCGCTATTCTCATATCAGTAGCGTGCGCTAAGGCGTTGACTTGGCTTTTCTCGAAAGCCGTCCAGGTTCATCCCGACACAATCTGACCAAGATCCCCGGCCTGATCTCACCTACCACACGTCTCAATCATATTGACCACGTATAGCGTGCGCTAAGGTTCCTTTGTAGCGTGCGCTATGGATCCATGTTAGCATACGCTACACATAGACGATAGCGTGCGCTACATGCGCAGAATCACAATTTGTAAATCACATTCATGAAATCATACGCTCAACAACACCGGACTATGAGATACGGAGAATAATACTCAGATTAAAGTGCAACAATTACAATATCACAAGTTCCAAATACATATCAGAAATCTCGGGTATCAGAACTACACGTCTAACAAAGTTAAACGGACTTACGGGAAACTCGAAACAGCAGTTTCCAACGAGATTCGCAAGAATCGAACTCAAGTGCGGAAAAGTCGCCAAAAAGCACGGAACTCAACAAAACGACACCGAAACCAACTCGAATGACAAAAAGTGCAGAATTAATCATTCTCGGAATGACGAAATGGTCATGAGCGAGTCGTCAAAACGGACTTTCGCCGAAAAAAAAGAAATTACCAGAAATCGAAATTACGGGTATTACAGTCGGTATCGTTTTGTTGACTTCCGAGCTTTTTAGTGACTTTTCCGCACTTGAGTTCGATTCTTGTGAATCTCGTCCGAAACTGTTGTTTCGAGTTTCTCGTAAGTTCATTTAATGTTATTATTCATGTTGCGAGCTTTGGTTTGGTGTTTCGATCGCGTATCGTGATTTTCGGACGTTTTGGGCCATTTTCGTAATTTCCCAAAGTTTTGGATAATTACTTCCATTGTCGAATTCCGAGCCTTCGGGTGGTCGGAATTGTGTGTTCTCTTAGCTCTTAGATTCATCCTTGCGAGTACGTCGTAACCGTATCATCGATTCGTATTCAGGTTCGGGTTTCGGGGTCGTTCGGGCCGTCGGAGTTGGCCTCGGCCGAGTCATGGCCAAGGCAATCAGGCCCGAGGCCGGCCATCAGAGTTACGGCCGGTAGTGCTCGGCGGCTTCGGCCGAGTTACGGCGGTAGTGCTCGGCGGCTTATGGCCGGGGCCGTCACGTGGGCCGCGGCACAGGCCGGCGGGCCGCGGCACACTCGTGCATTTTTTCGGCCAAACCGTCATGCACAGTGCCGCGGCTGCGCCCGGCCGGGCCGCGGCCACCGCCGACCACCGGGAGCCATTTTTGGGCTGTGCGCGGCACACTCCCGCTGGGCCGCGGCACACTGTGCAGCCTATTTATGACCCTGCAGACGGGTTTTTGGCCATTTTTCTCCTCCTTCTCCTTCTCTTCCGCGGCTGAGGGTATGCTCATCATGGAGCCATGTTGTTTGACAACAAATCCTCGAAGTTATTGAGGTTATATCATCAATCAATCATCCTATATCGTGCTTTGATCCAGCGAATCAAGGTAATCTTCCTTAGAACCCTAATTTCGAGAATTTGGGGGTTTTTGCGTTTTTGTCCGATTCCTTCCGTATTATTGATTAATTCATGATGGGTATGATTAATCTTGGTAGTATTCTTGTGTTTAACATCATTTAATCCATTGTTCTTTGTCGAATCAAAGTATATTTCTTGATTTCCTTCGAATTGACCTTTTGGGGGATTTGTCCTCGATCTCGTTTTTCATCCATTTTCGATGGATAGATTATTGTTAAATTATGTTGTTAAACATATTCTATGGATTGTATATCCATATTTCAACTTGGAATTCCATTTTCGTGATTTTACGGGATGAATCGTGTTCTTGGCCGTTTTGGGGGAAATCCTTGAACCTTCGTCATTTGTTCTTTGAATTCAGAGGCTTTGGGTCGTACTTTGGAATTCATTTTCGTTGTTATTGTTTTCGTTCGTAGTTCATTGTTGTGGATTGTCGTTCGGTGGAGTCGGCGAGTTCGTAGTCGGTTCGTGCCAACCTACTTCGGCCGATTCTCCGCGTTGTGGTTATTCGAGGTAAGTACCTTGCCCATACTTTTCTTATTTAATGGATATGATGATCGGTGATCGTCTTGGTGTGTTTATTTGGTTGTTTGAAATGAAGTTTCAAAAGATTTCGGTTTGGCCTCGTTAAAGGCTCTCTTTCAAAACGCGTGTGTATTTTGTGAACGGTGTGTTTGGGAATTGATTATGATTTGATCATTTGAACGTTGAAGGCTTTTATGATATCCTTGTTGTTTAAAGTTATGGAATCGTGTATTCCGTATTTAACCTTGTTATCGTGTTTTTGAAGAGTTTGATAATGGTGTCGGATTAGTGGCCATCTCTAGTAAGTATTCTTGATGAACTTACATTCTTAGCATATTAGTATTGCATGAGTAATGGTGTGTGTGTGTGTATGCTCACTACGGGTTAGATCCGATGGGGTCTCGGTAGGGGTCCACAGAGACGTGGATCGACTAGCTTGCTTTTAACCACTACGGGTTAGATCCGACGGGGTCTCGGTAGGGGTCCACAGAGACGTGGATCGACGGTTAATTGTGGTGCATTTTACAAATGTGATTTGATTATGGCATTTCCGGAAATGAGTGCTTTTGAATGGTTTTCATGATTGCGTGCATCAACTAAGTGTGTAAGGGGTAAGTGTTCGTTTGGCTTACTTGGCTAGGATGGCACTAGAGTATTTTGTTGTTTGTTTTAAATCCTTTATTTGTGGATTTTGATGTTGGGAGACGACCCTTGTGGTCGTTCTTGTGTACTGTGAGTTGATGATATTTGGGGCTAAAATCCCAACGGTTTTGTAAAGCTCATTTGACGGATTTGGGGCTAAAATCCCAACAGTTTGGGAAAGATTATTTTTATGAAAAGTAAACCTTTGGGGCGGTGACACCTTTTGTCTTTTGGGTTTTAAAAAGTAGGATTTGATAATCCTAAATTGTTTTCTATTAAAACTCTCGATGGCATTCTAAACTGTTTTATAATTTTTTTTCCATTGATTTGTGATCTTTCGATTTTGGAACGTCTTCTCAAATTCTTGCCTCGAGAAGTGCTTTTCGTTTCGTTTGGATCTTTGAGGATTCCTGGTTATTGTTATTCGTGGAATGTGAATTGTATGGCTCGTATTTGCACTTTGTTCTTGCACTAGCAAAACAGTGGAGTTTTGCTAACCCCCGAGTATTCGGGAGGTGGATGTCTGTTTTTGCATTCATGTTTTGGAGCATAACACAAGGTCGGCACGAAGGATGATGAAAGATGATCGATACTAATCACATGAGGGTCCGTGCATTGTTTATTGGTTCAGTTGTACTTTAATTTCCGCTGCTATATTTTTCCCGTTGTACGGGTGTGGTTGTATTTTGACCCCTGCGTGGGCATGAGTTGTATTTGAGTTGTATGTATTTATTGAAAGACCAAATCGGTCTACTGAGTCATTTTAACCTTAAAGGCATGGTTGAGTTGTTATATATTGTTACTAGCCTGGTAGATCCTTGAGGAAAGGTTCTACGGCGTGTAATATCCCTGAGTGGATTGGGGGTGTTACATAAATGGTATCGGAGCTTAGGTTGAGAAAAACCTAGGCTGTCGGGTCAAGTCGTGTTGTTTGAGTCTTGTTTCGTTGGATTTTATCTGACTGAGTCGTGTCGCGACGCGTCGTCTGAGTTTGTTGGTCGTGATTAGTATCGTGGGGCGATCATCATCTTCGTGCGACCTGTGGAAGTAAGTCTCCCTTCTTTATGTTGTGCCTCGTGTGACACGAGCTCTTTTTATGATTATTTGTTAAGTGGTGGAATCCTTATGTGGATTTTGATTTCACGATATGTATTTAGTCGACTCTCGTATTTGATTTATACGAGGAGTGTCGTCGCTTGTGATGTATTTTTATTGTTGTTTTTGTCCGTTGCTGATGATTTTCGAATCGATTTGCACGTTTTGTGGAAGCTTTGTGCTTATACGCGTTCGACTTGTTCACTAGCCAGTGCGGGAGGGTCCTTAGAGGCGTCAAATGGGGTCAGTGGTTTTGTTCTGAATGTGGTATTTTATCGTTTATTTCCGTTTAAATACATGTATTGTCTTGATTTTAAACGTTTTGATGCGTGTACTAGGAGTTGTTTTAGTTAAAGTTGACATGTGTGAGTTTTGGGCATTCTGGCCTATTGGATTTTTGAAAACCTTGAGTATCTTAGAAAAATAAATTTCGAGACATACGTTTCAAATGAGTTATTTTCTTGTGGTACATCCAAAGTGCCACAATATATTTCAAAAAAAAAAAATTCTACTTCGAGGACCAAAATGCTTTGAGATATTTTCAATGTTTTAGAAACACTTTTATTTAGACCCGAGGGTCGAATATTCTGGAAGTTTTCACTAAGAGAAAGTATCCTCATTTTTATCAAATGCGAAATGGTTCTCCAAAGTCTCGATAACGATGTTTCACGTTTGTACTTTTTGAAAGGTGATACTCAAGATCAACCTGTGTTCTTCTAAATTATTTTCAAAATGAGGTTTTCGTTTTTAAAACCTATCCATTCCCATTTGAGGGCTGGGTATGTATGTGTGATGTTCGCGTTGTCATTTTGATGTTTGCTCCTGAGTATGATCGAATTAGCGGTGTGAGCGTTGAGTCGTTTTCCACACATTTGTTGTGTTAGCCCCCTGTGAGAGGCGGGATGTTGGTGTTGAATGTTGTCGCTTCATGGTGATTTTTTCAAGGTTGCGCATGTGCGAGCTGTTAGAGCTTGGTCTGGTATGACGGTGTGCATCGGTGATGGTTCCGTTATGTGTCGGTTGTTTAATGTCTTGTTACCTTGCTCCCGTTTTTGTGAATTTCGTGGACGAGGTCGGAGGTAATACCGTACTATTTTGACTTCTGTATTTTCTCTTTCTCCAGTCTATCGATTCGCTCATGTTCGTTGATACTTTATGAACTTGGTCTGTATTTCGGTTTCATCGTCCGATCGAGCTGTGATCTTGTTGTTGGTCGATCTGGTTATTGCTGTGACTTTTCGGGTTCGGTTCGATTCTTGTGAACCTTGTTCGGGAGCGACATCATTTGGTTCTATTAGTTCTTTTTTTCGAAGTGGATTGGATTTGGAACTCTTGTGGTTTCGACTTTGTCGACTCATTATGTTTGTTGACATTTCTGAGCTTGTCCTGCCCCTTGCTTTTGTTGATCGAACAAGTGTGGTATTGTTTCGGAATAACTCGTTTGTCGTTGTGACTTTTCAATCGCTATTCTCTTTCCGGTGGATCTTATGGGAATGCATGTCTTGTAGTTCTCACCAGATCATCCTGGGAGTTGTTGTTTGAATTTTTTTTATCCTTCGTGTTTCGGACATGATTGTTCGATTTTTGTTGTCTCGGTCGTTTGGTTGTTCGGTTTTTGTCCTCGTTTCGTGATTGTTGAGCATTCACGCTCCTTCCCAATTCCCTTAAGTTCGGGAAATTAGTCTCGTTTTCGATCTTCCAACCCTTGGGCGGTGGAATTCCGTATTTGTTCAGCGATTGGCTTGCGTTTTGATTGATGTACCATTGGGTTGGTCAATCGTATTGATTTTCGTTTGTTGTGTTTTGTGATTGTTCGGATAATTGACTTGATTGTATTATCCATTTGATGACGCTTGTCACTTGTTGGTTTTATTATATCCCTAACGGCGACATTGTGTTGGTCGTCGTGGAGCGTGTTTTCACGCCGTATATTCCTTTGCGTTGCTTGTAACGTTTCGCCGATGGGCGTAAGTTACGCATTTCCTTGCGTATCTCGTTGAGTTTTCCTGGCGGGATATTTCTTCTCCCTACTTGTTTTAAGTTTCGGGACGAAACTTCTTTTAAGGAGGGTAGAATGTAATATCCGCAATTATCGATTTCCGGTAATTTCTTTTTTCCGATAAAGTCCGTTTTGACGACTCGCTCATGACCGTTTCGTCATTCCGAGAATGATTAATTCTGCACTTTTTGTCATCCGAGTTCGTTTCGGTATCGTTTTTTTGAGTTCCGAGCTTTTTAGCGACTTTTCCGCACTTGAGTTCGATTCTTGCGAATCTCGTCCGAAACTGTTGTTTCGAGTTTCTCATAAGTTCATTTAATGTTATTATTCATGTTGCGAGCTTTGGTTTTGTGTTTCGATCGCGTATCGTGATTTTCGGACGTTTTGGGCCATTTTCGTAATTTTCCAAAGTTTTGGGTAATTACTTCCGTTGTCGAATTCCGAGCCTTCGGGTGGTCGGAATTGTGTGTTCTCTTAGCTCTTAGATTCGTCCTTGCGAGTACGTCGTAACCGTATCATCGATTCGTATTCAGGTTCGGGTTTCGGGGTCGTTCGGGCCGTCGGAGTTGGCCCCGGCCGAGTCAAGGCCGGGCAATCTGGGCCCAGTGTCACGGGATGACTCTACGACTATCCGATATCGTGTGCCACTCAGCTCACTTCTAGCTAAGTCAGGCTAACTCCACTCCTTATGATGTACTAACGGACTTGGAAAGCAAGAAACTAAGGGTTGAAGACTACAAGGTAAGAAGAGGTTTTGTATTATATGAACTTCAAAGATTACAAGCACTTCTTGATTACACTTCTTGATCTTGTTAATCTTCTTGATCTCCTTGATGGTCTTGGAGCAAATGAGCTCCCCCTATTTATACATCTCCCACCTCCTCTTGTGGAGGGTTCTAGAGAAGTCTACAACTTCTCTTCTATCTTTACATAATAAGAATACACCATACATATCTTTACATTTTCAAGACTCATAATATCTCTAGACTATTCCACAAGTATTCTAAGATCCAACCTTTCTTGAAGGTTCTTGAGGGTTCTACTTTCATCCGGGCGCTCCAGCTCGTTCCAGTCCGTCTCGGCCCGCTTCGGCCCGTCCCGGCCCGCTTCGGCCCGTCCCGGACCGCATCGGCCCGACACAGTCCTCTTACTTCCGCAACCTTCTGGAGTCTTCCCGAACCTTCAGGCCATTACGGTCACTTTGCCGCTCTGGTCGAGTCTTCCCCGCAGAGTGGCTCCTCAGCTTTTCAGTATCCACTGCCCCCACAAGGGTATATCCCGCTAAGCCTATTATGAGGGGGAGGGTCTCTCTCGCACCCTGCGCGCGCGCCCGCGCACGTCGGCCGCGTCCGGCACCCCGCGCCCGCGCCCGACATCCTTGCTTGAGTCTTGCCTCGCGACTCGACCTCGCCTCGTCATCTTTCCTTATTCCGAGCATAGCTTGCTCGGCCGGCCTTGCCCGTGCTCTATGCACTGCCGGACAGTCCCGCACATGTCCCGACCGGAATGCCCAAGTGTCCTGAACACTAAGGCACGTTGTCCCTTGGGCGAACCGCCTCCCATAGCGGCGCCTATGTTTCTCCCACGGCTTCCTCACATGGTTGTCCGTCCGACCATGCTGCTTATAAGGCTGAACCTCCATTTACAGCCCGATGCCTTTCAGGGCATCTTGCTCGTGCTTGATCTTCAGCACCTCGTGCGATCGGACGTGCACGTCTGTCCCGTCGTCAACTTTCTGCCGTGACACTCTCCCCCGCCCTTTTCGTCGACGTCCCCGTCGACGTGGCGAATCATTGGTTTTCTCCGTGCTCAAGATGCGGTCACGGTCGTCCATTGTCGTTGCCTTGAAGTGTACTGGTGCATGCCCTGCGCCTAGGCCCCGTCGCACATTGCTTGCGACCTTTGTGTTCCGAATGGCAGATTCAATCTTCTGTACTGCCTCTGTGGAGACCTCCTTGCTCTCAGCAACATCCTGTGCCTTGGTGTGCTCCATGGTGACCAACTTCGGAAGTCCCTTACTGAGTTGCATGGATGATAGGACTCGAGTCTCTGTTTTACTTCTTTCCAAAGGCACAATATCTATCGTCGAACCCTTGGTGATCCGCATGGTTTGGTCTTCAAATGAAAAAAGACGTACCTCGTCCAGGAACTCCATTCCCAACACCATGTGGTACTCGTCCATGGGTACTACCATCAAATCTATAGTGCCTTTCCATCCTCCTATTTCGATGGGCACTCCCTGGGCAACTCCAATGATAGGCTGGGACGGAGAGTTTACTGCTTTTACCCAACCTATCTCCTTGGTGTATTGAATACCCATTTTCTTAGCTTCACTTTCAGCAAGGAAGTTGTGAGACGCACCTGTGTCGATCAATGTTCTTACGTGACCTTTGTTAAGCTTGGCATTGACAAACATGAGGCCTCGTCCCTTTTCGGTTTCCTTGAGAGTCTTGGTATCCTCTTTCGCCATGGAGTTAAGGAGTCGCATTGAGCTGATATAAGCTTCTTCCGTTCCTTTCCTCTCTTCCTCAAATACCATTGCGTTGAAGGCCTTCTTCTTAGGGCAGTCCCGAATCAAGTGAGGGCCATCGCATAAATAGCACTTGTACTCCCTTGAACTTCCTCCTTCAACCGGCTTTCCTTTGGGATTCGAAGGTCTGGAAGCAGGTTTCTCCTCTCTTGATGGCGGCTTAGGGGCTGGTTTCTCCACCTCACCAGTCTTTCTAGCGGGTGTGTCTTGACAAAAATCCATGAGATCTTCTGCTACGGCAATTGCTTCATCCACGTCTCAAACGTTCCTTCTCTTGAGCTCATTGTAAGCCCAAGCCTGCAATCTGTCTTGGAAGTAGAATAACTTATCTTTCTCTTGCAATTCAGGTAGTTCAAGCATCAGCGTGGTGAATTCCACCACGTAGTCTCTGATTGAACCCGTGTGTTTCAACTCTCGGAGCTTCTTCATGGCTATTTCTTCAGCATTGTGTGGGCAGAATTGCCTCTTAAGTTGCTTCTTGAATTCTTCCCACGTGTCTATGGTGTAGAGTCCCTTTTCAATGTCTCCATGCTTCCGTCTCCACCATAGAGCAGCGTTTTCACTAAGGTAAAGGACGGCAGTGTCTATCTTTGACTTGTCGTCTTTTACCTCAGTCGCATTGAAATAGCATTCTATGGACCAAAGAAATTCATCAAGTACTTTAGAGTCGCGCTTACCTCCGTACTTCAAAGGTGGTGGTGCTTCCATGCGCGGCATCCTCTTGGTAATGGCTCCTGCGGCAATCGCTGCCTTGCACAAGTTTACTTCAACTTCCAAAGCGCTTGTCTTCTCCCGGAACTCGTTTCTTAGGGCGTTGATAAGCCCAAGTACTTCTTCCTTCATGACACCGATGGCATATTTCAATCCATCGCTCGTGTCACTTATCTCTACAGCGAATTGGTCGATGGTATCCTTCCACTCCAGGGTCTCACCGACGTTAATCTCGACCCTTGTCAGCCTATTGTCAAAGCTGGCCAAGGTATCTACCGACTGCTCCCTCTTCTTGGATTTTGCCTTCATCTCCTTTTCCACTCCTTCAACAAGTGGGGGAATGTTGGCAACTTCACTAGTTCATTACGTAACCATAGTCTTTGCTTTCCGCGAACCGAGTCTCCGATACCACGTTGTCACGGGATGACTCTACGACTACTCGATCTCGTGTGCCACTCAGCTCACTTCTAGCTAAGTCAGGCTAACTCCACTCCTTATGATGTACTAACGGACTTGGAAAGCAAGAAACTAAGGGTTGAAGACTACAAGGTAAGAAGAGGTTTTGTATTATATGAACTTCAAAGATTACAAGGACTTCTTGATTACACTTCTTGATCTTGTTAATCTTCTTGATCTCCTTGATGGTCTTGGAGCAAATGAGCTCCCCCTATTTATACATCTCCCACCTCCTCTTGTGGAGGTATCTAGAGAAGTCTACAACTTCTCTTCTATCTTTACATAACAAGAATACACCATACATATCTTTACATTTTCAAGACTCATAATATCTCTAGACTATTCCACAAGTATTCTAAGATCCAACCTTTCTTGAAGGTTCTTGAGGGTTCTACTTTCATTCGGGCGCTCCAGCTCGTTCCAGTCCGTCTCGGCCCGCTTCGGCCCATCCCGGCCCGCATCGGCCCGACATAGTCCTCTTACTTCCGCAACCTTCTGGAGTCTTCCCGAACCTTCTGGGCCATTCTGGTCCGCACCTGGCTGCTTCTGGTCGAGTCTTCCCCGCAGAGTGGCTCCTCAGCTTTTCAGTATCCACTGCCCCCACAAGGGTATATCCCGCTAAGCCTATTATAGGGGGGAGGGTCTCTCTCGCACCCTGCGCGCGCGCGCCCGCGCACTTCGGCCGCGTTCGGCACCCTGCGCCCGCGCCCGACATCCTTGCTTGAGTCTTGCCTCGCGACTCGACCTCGCCTCGTCATCTTTCCTTATTCCGAGCATAGCTTGCTCGGCCGGCCTTGCCCGTGCTCTATGCCTTCGGACGATCCGCACATGTCTCGACCGGAATGCCCAAGTGTCCTGAACACTAAGGCACGTTGTCCCTTGGGCGAACCGCCTCCCATAGCGGCGCCTATGTTCCTCCCACGGCTTCCTCACATGGTTGTCCGTCCGACCATGCTGCTTATAAGGCTGAACCTCCATTTCTAGCCCGATGCCTTTCAGGGCGTCTTGCTCGTGCTTAATCTTCAGCACCTCGTGCGACCGGACGTGCACGTCTGTCCCGTCGTCAACTTTCTGCCGTGACACCAGGCCGGACTGGCCGAGTCACGGCCGGTAGTGCTCGGCAGCTTCTGGCCGAGTCACGGCCGGTAGTGCTCAGCGCCACAGCGGCGAGCCGTCTCGTGGGCCGCGGCACATGCGGCGAGGGCCGCGGCACACTCGTGCATTTTCGGCCCAAGCCAAATGCATGCACAGTGCTTTGCGGCACACGCCCGGCCGGGCAGCGGCACCGCCGACCACTGGAGCCATTTTGGGGCGTGCGCGGCACACTCGGCAGGCCGCGGCACCTGTGCGGCTTATTTATGACCTATGAGACGGGTTTTTGGCCATTTTTCTCCTACTTCTCCTTCTCTTCCGCGGCTGAGGGTATGCTCATCATGGAGCCATGTTGTTTGAAAACAAATCCTCGAAGTTATTGAGGTTATATCATCAATCAATCATCCTATATCGTCCTTTGATCCAGCGAATCAAGGTAATCTTCCTTAGAACCCTAATTTCGTGAATTTGGGGGTTTTTGCGTTTTTGTCCGATTCGTTCCGTATTATTGATTAATTCATGATGGGTATGATTAATCTTGGTAGTATTCTTGTGTTTAACATCATTTAATCCATTGTTCTTCGTCGAATCGAAGTATATTTCTTGATTTCCTTCGAATTGACTTTTTGGGGGATTTGTCCTCGATCTCGTTTTTCATCCATTTTCGATGGATCGATTATGGTTAAATGATGCTGTTAAACATATTCTATGGATTGTATATCCATATTTCAACTTGGAATTCCGTTTTCGTGGTTTGACGGGACGAATCGTGTTCTTGGCCATTTTGGGGGAAATTCTTGAACCTTCGTCATTTGTTCTTTGAATTCAGCGGCTTTGGGTCGTACTTTGGAATTCATTTTCGTTGTTATTGTTTTCGTTCGTAGTTCATCGTTGTGGATTGTCGTTCGGTGGAGTCGGCGAGTTCGTAGTCGGTTCGTGCCAACCTACTTCGGCCGATTCTCCGCGTTGTGGTTATTCGAGGTAAGTACCTTGCCCATACTTTTCTTATTTTATGGATATGATGATCGGTGATCGTCTTGGTGTGTTTATTTGGTTGTTTGAAATGAAGTTTCAAAAGATTTCGGTTTAGCCTCGTTAAAGGCTCTCTTTCAAAACGCGTGTGTATTTTGCGGTGTGTTTGGGAATTGATTATGATTTGATCATTTGAACGTTGAAGGCTTTTATGATATCCCTGTTGTTTAAAGTTATGGAATCGTGTATTCCGTATTTAACCTTGTTATCGTGTTTTTGAAGAGTTTGATAATGGTGTCAGATTAGTGGCCATCTCTAGTAAGTATTCTTGATGAACTTACATTCTTAGCATATTAGTATTGCATGAGTAATGGTGTGTGTGTGTATGCTCACTACGGGTTAGATCCGACGGGGTCTCGGTAGGGGTCCACAGAGACGTGGATCGACAAGCTTGCTTTTAACCACTACGGGTTAGATCCGACGGGGTCTCGGTAGGGGTCCACAGAGACGTGGATCGACGGTTAATTGTGGTGCATTTTACAAATGTGATTTGATTATGGCATTTCTGGAAATGAGTGCTTCTGAATGGTTTTCATGATTGCGTGCATCAACTAAGTGTGTAAGGGGTAAGTGTTCGTTTGGCTTACTTGGCTAGGATGACGCTAGAGTATTTTGTTGTTTGTTTTAAATCCTTTATTTGTGGATTTTGATGTTGGGAGACGACCCTTGTGGTCGTTCTTGTGTACTGTGAGTTGATGATATTTGAGGCTAAAATCCCAACGGTTTTGTAAAGCTCATTTGACGGATTTGGAGCTAAAATCCCAACGGTTTGGGAAAGATTATTTTTATGAAAAGTAAACCTTTGGGGCGGTGACACCTTTTGTCTTTTGGGTTTTGAAAAGTAGGATTTGATAATCCTAAATTGTTTTCTATTAAAACTCTCGATGGCAATGTAAACTGTTTTATAAATTTTTTTCCATTGATTTGTGATCTTTCGATTTTGGAACGTCTTCTCAAATTCTTGCCTCGAGAAGTGCTTTTCGTTTCGTTTGGATCTTTGAGGATTCCTGGTTATTGTTATTCGTGGAATGTGAATTGTATGGCTCGTATTTGCACTTTGTTCGTGCACTAGCAAAACAGTGGAGTTTTGCTAACCCCCGAGTATTCGGGGGGTGGATGTGTATTTTTGCATTCAGGTTTTGGAGCATAACACAAGGTCGGCACGAAGGATGATGAAAGATGATCGATACTAATCACATGAGGGTCCGTGCATTGTTTATTGGTTCAGTTGTACTTTAATTTCCGCTGCTATATTTTTCCCGTTGTACGGATGTGGTTGTATTTTGACCCCTGCGTGGGCATGAGTTGTATTTGAGTTGTATGTATTTATTGAAAGACCAAATCGGTCAACTGAGTCATTTTAGCCTTAAAGGCATGGTTGAGTTGTTATATGTTGTTACTAGCCTGGTAGATCCTTGAGGAAAGGTTCTACAGCGTGTAATATCCCTGAGCGGATTGGGGGTGTTACACCCTACTAGACCTACGAGGTGGTTGTACTTGTGTTTCAGAAAGTTCGGTTCTAGTTTCTTGCACAGGTGTCTCTCGAGGAGTTTCATTGTATTCTTCTAAAGAAATACTTCTACCTGCTCTGCCTTCCTGAATGAACTCATCTTCCAGTAAGTGTGCTTGTAAAGCAACAATGATCCTTCGATCTTCGGGCATGTAGAATAGATATCCCATCATCCCAGACGGGAATCTAATGAAACGTCCCTTCGCAGACCTAGCTTCTAACTTTTCCACCTTAGTCTTCTTGACATGAGCGGGACATCCCCAAATCCTAATATGATTAAGACTTGGTTTCCTTCCTTCCCACATCTCATGTGGAGTTTTAGGAACGGATTTGGAAGGACATCTGTTCAAGATATACGCATTAGTCAGGAGTGCATACCCCCACAGGTAAATCGGCAAGTCAGTATAGCCCAGCATGGAACGGACCATGTTCAACAGGGTCCGGTTCCTTCTTTCTGACACACCATTTAACTGAGGAGTACCTGGAGGTGTTAGTTGTGAAACTATTCCATGTTCTTTAAGGAACTCGTCAAACTCCGTACTCATATACTCGCCACCTCGGTCCGACTGAAATGCTTTGATATGATTACCAGTTTGTTTCTCGAGTAGGGCCTTGAATTCCTGGAATTTCTCAAAGGCCTCGGATTTATGTTTCATTAAGTATACATAACCATACCTAGTATGATCATCTGTAAACATAATGAAATATTGATATCCGTCACGTGCTGCTTCCAAAGCACCACAAACGTCAGTATGGATTAATCCCAGTTTATCAGCGGCTCTTTCAAAAGTCCCTATGAAGGGGGACTTAGTCATTTTGCCTTTAAGGCAAGATTCACAAGTAGGAAAGGGATCTGATCCCAATGGACCCATAAGTCCATCTTTTTCCATCTTGTAAACCTTGGTCTGACCAACATGACCAAGTCTAAGATGCCATTTCAAAACTTGATTGGTTTCATCCCTACCACGTTTTCTAGTCATAGTATTCACAACTACTTTGTTGCTGAGATTTAGATGATACAATCCATTCAACAATGTAGCAGTACCCACTAGTTTATTGCTAAAATAAATTTTGCATGAACCATCACCAATGAAAAATGAAAAGCCTATTCGGTCCATGACCAGAATGGATACAGTGTTTTTGTGCCCCTTGGGCAAAACAAGTACATCTTCTAAAGTCAAAACAAAGCCGGATTCTAAACCCAAAAGAAGTGATCCTATGTCGGTCGCCTCGACACTATGCCCGCTTCCGACTGTGATCATAACTTCTCCAGCTCCAAGCTTCCTACTTTGTTCCAAATCCTGATTCACGGTACAAATATGAGAACTAGCACTAGAATCTAGTATCCAGGAAGTAGAAAATACAGTAGCAGAACAATTTGTTTCCAAAACTAAAAGTTCTGTACCTGAAGTGCCATGAAGAATCGGACAGTCTCTAGCCCAGTGGCCCAGCTCACCACACTTGAGACAAGCATCCTTCTTCTTCTTGTTCTTTGGAACCATCGGGGCCTTGCCCTTACCCTTAAGGTCCTTAGCTTGTGGTCCAGTCCGCTTCTTGGTCTTTTTCTTCTTATTCTTAGACTTCCGAAGTCCAGAAGAAATCACAAGTGCAGACTCCTTCATCCGCGGGGTCTTCATCTGAGACTGAGCGGTCACCAGTTTGTTCATTAGCCCAGCTAAGTTACATGCAATCTCATTGCAGTTGAAGTTCATAACAAACTGTGAGAAGGAATCAGGGAGAGACTGTAGGATAAGGTCGGTTTGGAGAGAAGTATCCATTTTAAAATCAAGAGCCTCCAATCTCTCGATCATGGATATCATTTTGAGGACGTGTTCCCCAACCTTCTCACCTTCCTTCATCCTTGCACCGAACAGTTGCTTGGATATCTCATATCTAGCAGTTCTGCTGTGCTCACCATAAAGCTCGGTTAAGTGAGATAGAATCTGACTAGCAGAAGTCATTTTCTCATGAGCTCTCTGAAGCTCATTAGACATGGAAGCCATCATATAAGCACAGACATTCATGTCATCCTTAACCCACTTTTCGTGGTTTTCAATCTCTTCCTGATTGGTTCGGGTCCGCACAGGAGGCGTCGGAGTGTCCGTCTCCAAGATGTATCCCAGTGCCTCTATACTGAGGACAATCATCAGATTGCGGAGCCAATCCACAAAGTTAGGTCCCATTAAGGTGTTATTTTCGAACAGAATTGCGAGTGGATTCATTGTCATATTGAGATTTAAGTCTGCATTAAGTACGATAGATTAATTAGTGACTCATTCAATTATGTTCTGAGTATAGAATTAAGGTCTTTTCTATTTTTGTTACCCAGCTCCCACTATTTTTATCGGAATAACACACTCCCATGTGAAATCCGGAAGTATCATCGCTCTACTTCATAGTGGTGATCGAGTTCTTTATAAATCTTAATAGAGGGCAACCGAACAGGTTTCTAGTCTATTAATTTTCATAAAGTGGTGTCCAACACCAACCCATCTAATGGATGATTCGATCTTCTTTTTCCCCTTGTTCACTCCCCTCAACCTATAAGGTTTCTATGGTTCGTGAAAAAGTTAAGTTTATACCATCGACGCAAATCAGTTTCACAATTGAATCTTATCCGGCAACCTATCAGGTTTCTAGGGATAAAATTTGCTCCAACCGAAGGCATCCAATGCGCTCCCAGTAATTTATTCGTCCTCCCCTAATGACTACCCCAATAACTCGGAAGCATAGCACATCCGGTTTGGATTTCAATTTCCCGAAAGCTCGATGGAGGGAAGGAAAAACTTGAAACCTTATAAACTTAATAATTTGTCGTGGGAGAATTTTCGCGATTAACGTTACACTTTGCACATTAATCATATTAACGCGTTTGTGGAATTCATACAATATGAAAAAACCATTCACAACCTAGTTGCTACCAACATGTGGTTCATGGACCGTTCCTAGAAAACAAAAACTCCATAATCTAATTACAAGTCTTCGTCTTGAATCTTCGTCTTCTCGAAATGGATCTTCCTCCAGTATTCGTCATTACATATAAATTTTACATCGAAAATTGCATCCTAGATACAAACATTTCTAGTAAAATAAATAGGCTCAAAACGGCCTTTACAACCCAATCGAATAAAACGAACGATTCAAAACTAAGTCAATGAACCACATCCACATTCAAAAGCATTCATCCAATAAATACTATATAAATGCAAAGCATAGAGATACATTGATCCAATCAACAATACGAACCGATCCAATCGATTCACACAATCGGTAATATGATAACGTTCAAAATAATTCGGTCGACCATAAATATTCCAATTAATCAAATTTCCCTTATAAAATGAAATACCATAAATCATTTTAATCATATTAAATCCAATTTAACATGCGGGAGATTAATTTTCAAGAATACACGAAAAAATCAAGCCGGGTGAAAAATTGGCCTGCCTGGCCGAGTCACTGTAGGCCGGACACGGCCCGTGCCGAATGGCACGGTCGGGTCGTCTTGGCGATGTCCTAGACCTTCTGCCCGGACTCGGCCATGTCACGACACGGTCGAGTCGCCGGAAGGCTGCCGGCGGACACGGCCCGTGTCGCTCGACACGGTCGAGTCCGCTGTGATGCTTTGGCGAGGCTGGACACGGCCCGTGTCACGGACACGGCCGAGTCACCCTGGCAGCTTCTTGCCCTTTGTCCGAAAAGTCGTCCGACGACGATTCAGAGCTCTATTTTCAACCGGATATCCAATATAAATATTTTTCAACATTCATATCTTCAATATAAATCATATTTCCCAGAAATTTAAGATTTATATTTAGACATAAACTTATGAAAAATATAACTATAACGAACGTAAAACATGTACCACGATTATGACTAAAATGATTCCAAATCATTCACCATCTAATCGAGCATTCCAAATGCCAATATCGTATATACGATCGCAAGACATACACTCTCATACCACTGTTGGGATTCGGTGCCTAAAACGAAGGCCCAGCGGAAGCGGTAAAACGAAAATTAATTCGATCCGAATCCCTACGAGGATCGATGGAGCTACGTATATACGAATATATAAACGAAAAGCAAGAGTCATAAGAAACTAACCCTCGAAGTCCGTTGATTAAATGGTAACCTTCTCTTGAGCTATTCCCCAAGCTTTTGTTTGATCTCTACGAGTTTAATCCGCTCCAAGCCCTTGAACGATCCAACACCGAAAGCACCGCGTCTCTACTTGCCACGCGCCGGAAAAACGACCGGAATAACAATACTTGATTAACCTCTAAGGTTACGGCTAGAATCAAGTGATGAAGTTTTTATTACTACACTCTAAGTGTATAATTTATCTCTCAATTTTATCTCTTGATATTTTTTCTCTAAGAAAAAATTCTCAAGAACACATAAAGAAGAAGAACAAGATGAAGAAGTTTTTCTCTCTCCCTTGAAAACTTTATCTCACGTTGGAAATCAATAATGTGAGGGGAGAGATTGTCTTCTTTTTATTCTTCTCACTTTTGGACCAAATCACCTAATATCATATATAATATGATATTGTCCCCTTGGTGGCCATATGTCTTCCACCTAACAAGGAGAAGACCAAGACCAAGGGAGGGGTTAGGTATGGGGCGGCCATCTAGAAGGAGCCGGGACAAGTTCGGTGTTGGAACATTTTGTTCCATACATAAATTAAAAGTGTTTTGATGATTAATGTTGACAAGCAAAACAAAACAATGAAGAGACGAAGCCTAGCATAGAAGAAAACGAAGTGCAAAAAGCTGGAAAAACACAAAGCTAACGTACGTAATATGTGATAATTAACTTACGTAATGTAAGCAGCTTAACATATGTAATGGATGCGAGATAACGTACGTAATGTAGTTCAAACCAAGTGAACGTTGGAGAAGTCAAAGTCAGTAAAGCATACAACGGATATATGACGTCAGCAGTGACGTAGTGATAACGTACGTAACGAAGGAAATGATAATGTACGTAATCAAAATGTCGAAACTCCCTGGACTGTTTTGTGAAGATACTAACGTACATAACCAGGCAGGGTTAACGTACGTAAACAAGCTTACGTACGTAATGGGAAGTATATAGCGTACGTAATGAAGGTCCTGGCAGCTAACGGCTAGTTTGATCATGAAGCCTATAAATACCATGTCTATGGTATTGATTGAGTATAACAACTTCAAGCATACTACACATTCATCTGAGATTGATATTCATTGTATTGTTGTTGTAATATTGAGCTTACATTGAGTGATTGAGTGTTATACACAAAATCATACACGAGTGGTAAAAGAAAAGATACGATTGGATTCAGTGTTATTAGGATCAAGGATCCGGCATTGTTAGAATCACAATCGCTATCTTAGTGAGGTCTATCTAGTACCCATAGAAAGATAGAGAGGTTTATTCCTTGTCCTACGAAAAGGAAAACGGTTTAACTTGGACCGACACAAAGACAAGTACGAGTGGTTTATCACGGACCAATAGAAGACGCGATTGTAACGGTTATACCTCGACCGATAGAAGAGAGGCGTAGAGGTTGCTATCTTTAACCTATTGAAAAATATAAAGAGAGGACGTAGGCTCGTTTATAGCCGAACCTCTATAAATCCTTGCGTCGTTTATTTCCACATTTTATTTTACGCTTCCGCAACACGGCGCAATATCCGACCCCATACCCAAAAATTGGTATCAGAGCTATACTCCAATACGCGGCTTAACATCCGAGGAGAAAAGATCCAAAAATGGCATTTCAATTCTCTCCAGTCGAAGGCCTTTCTCTCAACCGACCACCATTCTTCGATGGCTCAAATTATTTGACATGGAAGAAAAAGATGTCAATCATTATTCGTGCCTACGATATAGAGATTTGGAAGATTATTTGTCTCGGCCCGAAAGTTCCTATCAAATCCGATGGTACGCTCAAATCTTTTGAAGAATACGACGATGCCGATTGGAAAAATGACCATCTAAATTGTAAGGCTACTCAACTCTTATTTTGTGCCTTCAATCCGGAAGAGGTCAATCGAATCTCGTCGTGTGAAAGTGCGAAAGAAATATGGAAAATTCTTGAAATCACACATGAAGGGACAACTCAAGTCAAGGAGATGAAGATCAATATTCTTCTCCATGACTACGAGTTATTCACGATGAAGGGTGATGAGTCCATCACCAATATGCTCGACCGATTTTCGGTCATCACCAATGGACTAGCTTCGTTTGGCAAACCATTATCTAGTAGTGAAAAAGTCAAGAAAATATTAAGATCACTACTAGCGAATGGGACTGCACCGTGACCGAAATTATGGAATCCAAAGATCTCAACACGCTCGATTTTAGCGCCCCCGTTGGTTCGCTAATTAATTATGAGATCGTGTTAAAATCACGAAGTGTCAAGCCGAAGCCGAAGGAACGATCGTTGGCCATGAAGGCTAAGATATCGAGGAAGAAAGAAGAAATCCCGGTGGAGGAAAGCGACGAAGAAGCGGCATATTATGCCAAGAATATTAATAAATTCCAAACTTTATTAAACCGGAGGAAGAAGGATATCTCGAGCGAAACGAAGAAGTTCGACAACTCTTGTCGACAATGTGGAAAACCAGGCCACTTCGCTAAGCATTGCCGTGCCAAACCCAAGAAGGAGGTTCTCGTGGCTACTTGGAGCGATGAAGATGAATACGATGATTTCATCAATCAAAATAATCTCGCTCTCATGGCCCGGAATTCGTTCGACGACAGCGACGTCGAAAGCCAAGTAAGTACATCCTCCTGTGATGAACTTTTTGATGCATTTGAATTACTTCATACGGATTTTCAAAATGCATTATCAGAAATCAAATCCCTTAAGTCTAAAATTAAATCTTTGGAAATTGAAAATTCCAAAATTATCGAGAAGGGAAAATTTGTCGAAATCGATCATTCGAAATGCATTGAAAATGAGAATATTTTGAAGAATGATTTTTTAAAAGTTCAAGATGAACTAAAATCTTTGACAAGAAAATTTTCGTGCGGCAACGATAAATTTGAACAAATGTTATGTGTTCAAAAATATACTTTAAATAAAGAGGGGTTAGGATTCAAACCACGTTCGAAAAACGAATCCGTTAATTTTAAAATACCCCATTGCGAAAAGTGTTTGAAAATCGGGCATCACATTTCAAATTGCAAAAGCCCTCGCCGGATGATAAAAATTAAGAAAATTTGGGTTCCTAAAGGAACAAATATTTCAAATATTGTTTATGTCTCGAAACAAAAACCAACTATAGGTTGGATCCCCAAAAATTGATTTTTGTATTTTACTCAGGGGGAGTATATTTTTTTAAGAGGAGATATTTGTAACAACCCCAAGTTATTCAGGGTATATTACAGCGCCGTGAGCCCCGCCATGGGACCCACAAGGCTAAACATACGCGGAACTATAAACTTGACCGAGAAGGTCTACATACAATGGAAAGAAAGACGATACAAATGGTATTCAAAACCATAACCAATGAAACCATATACATCACTGCACAAATCAATACCTCGGTAACACAGGCCGGAACATCAAGGAAACTGAAATACAATACTCTAGTATTTAAAAATCCATTCCAGTACAACAACACTGAATGGAGGAATCCAAGAAAATAACCGGAGGCAAAACACAGTATCACACTTGCCCATCATCTTCATGCCGACCCGATACCCACCTGTCCGCTCTCCTGGAACCTGAAATACATGAAACGTATTTCCCCCATAAAGGGGTTAGCCGTCGAATAGCTAGTGCAAGTATAACAATATGAAACATAATACTCCTCGACAATAAAGTAAATGTAATCCGTCAATTCATCAGTATCCGTCAATTCATTAATATCCGTCAATTCATCAATTTAAGACTAGTATTCCGGAATAACTAAGATCTCAAGACGTATGTGAATGCCGTAGAAACGGTTCGTTCATATCATACGCCGTTACATGTAGGAATGCCGTCAAAACGGTTCGTTCATTACATGCCAACATTATTTCATATGAATGCTGTAGAAACGGTTCGTTCATATCAACCATGGAATCGCACCAGAGGCTACGAAACCCTCAGAGGACCATAGGCCCGTCCCGGAGTGGCTAGAAATAATCATACCATCAATATTTCATACTTTCAAAGTCGAGAACATACAATCATAAATGTATACTTGCCTTAATAAACGTTACCGAAGATCCCGAAGAACACGGTTCGACCGGGAAGCTTGAACCACGAAGAAGACAACGAACGGAAGGTTTCCGACTTGAGTTCTTCACAAGGATTTCGTCCCTAAGTCATATCAATGATAAATCAACAATCGTACGATGAATAATAATCGTACAACGCACAAAACCCCCCCCTTAGATCTTTTGTCGGACACCTTCAAGGCGTCGACTAATAACTCAACCGAAACGACGAATCAATACACTCCAACCGTGGAATAACGATTGAAATGATAGAATACACCTAAATCATCATCAATCCATCACTAATCTAAATTACTACGGATTAAAAGGATGAAGTCAAACAAAATCCCCAATTTCCAACACAAAATTCGAAGTGTTCTTGAATAATCTTTCAATAATCCGATGAATACTCCAACAAGTCCATAATCATGCGTATATCACTTCATACCCCATGACTTTAACATCCAAAACATCATTACCCAATACCAAATCGAAATCCAAGATGTTGAAGAAATTACCTCTTGAAGATTCAAGCACTATGATTCGAAGAGCACGCGATAGAACGATGATCCGGGCTTCACAATCGAAAATAGATGAAGGAAGTCACCCACTCAAGTGATAGATGAAGAAACTTCCCTCTCTCAAGCCTTCTCTCCCGTGTGAAGGTGAAGAAATGAAAAAGTATCGGTTGAATCGCACAAAAAAAACGCAGATATAGGGTAAACTGTCATGTGTGCCGCGGCTCAGTAGAGGTGTGCCGCGGCACAGACCCAAAATTTGCTCCCAGGGCTCGGCAGTGTGCCGCGGCTCAGCCCAGGTGTGCCGCGGCACCGGGTACAGGCGATTTTGGCCGAATCTGGAAAATGAGAGTGACTGAGCTATTTCGACCATAACTCCCTCGTCTGGACTCCGATTGACTCACCGTTTGAACCATTGGAAAGCTAACTCGATGCTTTATAATATTGCAAATATTCAGAATTTTTGGAGTTTCCAAGAATTTACGGTGATTTAACAAAGTCGAACTTATACGTGGAAAAGTCGCTAAAGAACACGGAATTCAACAGAACGATAACGAAACGAACTCGGATGACAAAAAGTGTAGAATTAATCATTCTCAGGATGACGAAACGGTCCCAAGAAAGTCGTCAAAATAGACTTCCGCCAAAAATAGAAAATTTCCGGGGAACAAAATTACGGGTATTACATTCTACCCTCCTTAAAAGAAGTTTCGTCCCGAAACTTAAAACAGGTAGGGAGAAGAAATATTTCGCCAGGAAAAACTCAACGAGATACACAAGAACCGAAACTTACGCCCAAACGGCGAATCATCAATATAGAACACAACAATACATTACCCGAAGGTAAACCAAACTAATGCCGAAAAAGATACGAATTCACAATGCCCGAAAGCTCCAACGGAAATACCGATACATCACAATGGCCTGAAAGCCGAACAGCCCAAAGCTGTAAATCATCACAATACAGATCTCAAAGAAGCAAACCTGACTGTCGGACATACCCTTCGGCGTATGAACAACCAGTCGCGAATCGTCGGACATATCCAATACAATAGGGACTACGAACGATCAATCAATAAAGCTCAAGAGGGACATCACAGTACGCCCGATCCGGAAATGTGTCCGTGCACATGTCCACCCCGTATACGGAATCCAGAATATACGTGTGACAATGTACCTAATTAGCCTCAAGAACTACGTCTCGTGTGCACGGTCCAATGCGGAAATATCCACGCATGACCATCGGTTGCCCGGCTAAAAATCCTACACATAACCAATCGGCACGCAGACATGATTCCGGATATGCCACGATACAACATGACAACGAAACTCAAGGGATAAAACATCCAATATGGATCATACGACTCACCAAGTGAACGATGACACATGAATAATGAAAGATCGACACGACCAACGATATTCAAAACAACCATCCTGGGATCGGAATTCCCTAAGGACCGATTAACACGAGCAACAATCACAACACAACAGTTCGGGAAATCCTCAACTCTCAACGATCACAAAATTACCAAGTTCACAAGAATAATAGTGTGCTGCCTTGAATCGGTCAACACGACAATAATAATTCAACGGATGGGAATTATCGTTGATAATCCCAATTCAATACTTCGATTACCGTAGAATGGCCAATCGATAATAATTATACAACGGATGGGAATTATCTTTGATAATCCCAATTAAATATATCGATTACCGTTAGAGCGGACAATCGATAACAATTATACAACGGATGTCTCGGCACCTTTAATCGGTTACCGATAACGAAGATGATAATCGCATACGTCAATGCCTTCAATCGGCCAAAACGACATCAATAGGAAAAACACTGATATCAATAACGACGATTCACAAAAATATCTTGATGGAACATCAATCAAAAATAACAATCGATATGTCGAAACCGCGAACCGGCTATCGACAAATATATTACCAACAAATATCACAATTCCTTAAATCGGCCATTTACGAACAACAATAATATTTGGCATAATTTGCCGAAGGGTGTCGTATCAAATGATCCCCTGATATCAATGGAATCATAAGGAGGCCAAGTCTCGAAATGATACACACATTCGTACACATACCCGATAACATTAGTCTCATGATTAGTACGAGTATAAAACTTGCCTCGATATCAATACAACGAACTGTTACCAATTCAGTTGATTTCGTCTTACGAGTTCCTCAGTCTCGACCAAGTTAATCTACGAATCCTTCGACCTTAACCGCAACACAACAGTCATAATTCACGATCAAACATCATACCTTATTGTAAAACGAAGGATTAATAATCAACAGGTTCCATGACGACCAATATCAACACCACCAAACCACAAACTCAACCGTTTCACCATATCTCGACCAATCACAGTCTGAACAATCCAACTCAGACGCTTACAAATCCTGTACACAATACGAGTCGAGATATGATGATCATACCAGCAACCAATTCGGACCAATAATAAGGGTCTAAATGTTCCAAACTCAATTCTTAAATACGAATTGACAAGGTTCCCTTCTCGTAAATCCATCGTTAAAATTTACTTATGACCGTCATCAATTCGAATCATCCGACTGGTTCAAAACAATAGATAATCATATTAAGAAGGTTATCAAACAATCCATTCATTCGACTTGAATATTTGCTCCATACGGATGGGCTTCCAAATTCAGAGAAGAATAATAATTTCATCAAACTCGTAACCACATTCGTATTCCTATACGAATATTATTTCAACCACATACTTTAGCTCTAGATATGAATATTCCATATTCATTTTACAAAACATCAACACTTTCTTAAAAAATTTCCATCACCTCATATAATTCAAGAGTTCTTCAAGATCATGAAATATCCGAAATCACGTTCAGAACATCATATCCGAGGTATATATCTCCATGTTACCATTTCCTTCATCATGCCCTTCATACAACCTTAAGAATCGCAACAATACCGTCATCATCAAATTAAGAAGATCTCAATAGTCATATCAACATCCGAAATCTCTTATTACAATTCCAATAAATCTCGTATAGCATTATCACATGATACCAAGATTGTAATACCCCAGATCCTCCTGGGAATATTACACGCCGTAAACCCTTCTCACAAGGATTTACCAGGTTAAGCACAATTTTCCACGTCATTTCAAAAATGCCAAAAAGACCGATGACGGTAATATTTTTCAAATACAAAAAAAAAATCATTTTCCAAATACCGTCAAAACGATCAAGGCTAAAATGCCAAAAACTCAGTTTAGGGAATCGGTTTTACAAAATAAAATTCAGTTGGCAAAATACCAAAAGTCATTTTAAAATACTCACGCAGCGGATAAAAATACAGTCCAATTTGTGCAATTACATTGAAATAAGACGAACATCGAAATACACGATTCCCAACATACTCCCTCCCAAGTAGTAATCCTTAAAAAAAACGAACCACTATCAAAGGGATACGAGGATTACCTTGTATGGACGAACCACGAAGAAAGAATAATTGAACTCCATTCCAAGAATCATCAAATCATCATAGTCATCATATGGCCTCAAGAACATCAAGAACTCTATGATTCCATAATCATAATCAATATATTCAAAGCATATCATTATCTTCCTTCAACATAAACCTCATAGAATATGGATAACACAAGAAATCACTTCAAGAATCAACAATAGTTCCATAACCAAGCTCTAATACCATGATTCCAAGCTCACAATCATGTTAAAAGTGTTTAGAACACTCTTAAAAGTGAAGAGGGACGAGTTTTGGAGAGGAATATCTCAAAGGATCGTGAGAGAAATGAAAGGCCACACTTCAATATATAAATTGCCTTTGTCATTACGTGCGTAAGTGTCCTTTCTTAACGTGCGTAACAACTTTAACGTCGTAATCCAATATCCATAACGTCGTAACCAACTCACTGTCTCCTTCCGTGCGATCCATTACGTACATAACCCATACCATATAACGTCGTAATATACCGGTTGACTTGCTCTGATCTGATGGTTGTGTTACGTCGTAACACGTCTGTATAACGTCGTAACACGTCTGTATAACGTCGTAACACGTGCGTTGACTCACTGTCAACATCCTCCGCCGAAAGTTGCGAAGCGAGGTCCCACGCCGACCGGGACTCGGTTACGTCCGATGCCTTCGTTACGTACGTAATACCTTAGCCTTAACGTACGTAACCATGCCAATCTTACGTACGTAATCTCACCTTATTAACGTACGTAATAATTCCATACTTAGCCAATTTCAACAATTCCTGTCCAAAGTCATGACATACCAAATACGAGCATACGGCAAAATCAATACATATACTCAATTCAATAACATTGTCATACGTTCACAACGTCCTCGAGCATAATTAACCATCCACGATATCCAATATATAAACGAAAAAAAAAAATATATCCGAAAAATCGGGGTATTACACTCTACCCCCCTTAAAAATAAGTTTCGTCCTCGAAACTTACAATCACTCGTACAAACAACATTTCAACGGGAATTCAATTTCACCAAGAATTATCGAATAATTCGAACAACATACTTACAAGTCTGCGAAGTCGAAGATCTCCCGTGATACTAGCATGCGACTCCTAAACAAAGTCTCAACATAATATCGATACACACCATTATCGCCATTAGCAACTTAACAAAATCTCAAGGAAGAGTTCACGTCCGTGACCACGGCCACGATTCTTCCTACTTTCAGCCAACATTCTGAAAGGCACACACGTGCGTAAGTATAATCCGAATCGCACATTCTCGAAGTGACCAATTCCCAAGAATACCAAGCTATAAACGAAACGATTAAGAAAAATACGAGAAGAGTGAGAGGACTTACAAGTACCGGTCGCACTGTGATGATGGCAGAGTAGTGATACTGTGGGCAAATGCCGACTCAATCGACCCAAAAGACCGACAGCCTAGGTATCCATAAACCTAAGCTCCGATACCATATTTTGTAACACCCCCAAGTTATTCAGGGTATATTACAGCGCCGTGAGCCCCGCCGTGGGACCCACAAGGCTAAACATACGCGGAACTATAAACTTGACTGAGAAGGACTACATACAATGGAAAGAAAGACGATACAAATGGTATTCAAAACCATAACCAATGAAACCATATACATCACTGCACAAATCAATACCTCGGTAACACAGGCCGGAACATCAAGGAAACTGAAATACAATACTCGAGTATTTAAAAATCCATTCCAGTACAACAACACTGAATGGAGGAATCCAAGAAAATAACCGGAGGCAAAACACAGTATCACACTTGCCCATCATCTTCATGCCGACCCGATACCCACTGTCGCTCTCTGGAACTGAAATACATGAAACGTATTTCCCCCATAAAGGAGTTAGCCGTCGAATAGCTAGTTCAAGTATAACAATATGAAAAATAATACTCCTCGACAATAAAGTAAATGTAATCCGTCAATTCATAAGTATCCGTCAATTCATCAATATCCGTAAATTCATCAATTTAAGAATAGTATTCAGTAATAACTAAAATCTCAAGACGTATGTGAATGCCGTAGAAACGGTTCGTTCATATCATACGCCGTTACATGTAGGAATGCCGTCAAAACGGTTCGTTCATTACATGCCAACATTATTTCATATGAATGCCGTAGAAACGGTTCGTTCATATCAACCATGGAATCGCACCAGAGGCTACGAAACCCTCAGAGGACCATAGGCCCGTCCCGGAGTGGGTAGAAATAATCATACCATCAATATTTCATACTTTCAAAGTCGAGAACGTACAATCATAAATGTATACTTGCCTTAATAAACGTTACCGAAGATCCCGAAGAACACGGTTCGACCGGGAAGCTTGAACCACGAAGAAGACAATGAACGGAAGGGTTCCGACTTGAGTTCTCCACAAGGATTTCGTCCCTAAGTCATATCAATGATAAATCAACAATCGTACGATGAATAATAATCGTACAACGCACAAAAACCCCCCCTCTTAGATCTTTTGTCGGACACCTTCAAGGCGTCGACTAATAACTCAACCGAAACGACGAATCAATACACTCCAACCGTGGAATAACGATGGAAATGATAGAATACACCTAAATCATCATCAATCCATCACTAATCTAAATTACTATGGATTAAAAGGATGAAGTCAAACAAAATCCCCAATTTCCAACACAAAATTCGAAGTGTTCTTGAATAATCTTTCAATAATCCGATGAATACTCCAACAAGTCCATAATCATGCGTATATCACTTCATACCCCATGATTTTAACATCCAAAACATCATTACCCAATACCAAATCGAAATCCAAGATGTTGAAGAAATTACCTCTTGAAGATTCAAGCACTATGATTCGAAGAGCACGCGATAGAACGATGATCCGGGCTTCACAATCGAAAATAGATGAAGGAAGTCACCCACTCAAGTGATAGATGAAGAAACTTCCCTCTCTCAAGCCTTCTCTCCCGTGTGAAGGTGAAGAAATGAAAAAGTATCGGTTGAATCGCACAAAAAAAACGCAGATATAGGGTAAACTGTCATGTGTGCCGCGGCTCAGTAGAGGTGTGCCGCGGCACAGACCCAAAATTTGCTCCCAGGGCTCGGCAGTGTGCCGCGGCTCAGCCCAGGTGTGCCGCGGCACCGGGTACAGGCGGTTTTGGCCGAATCTGGAAAATGAGAGTGACTTAGCTATTTCGACCATAACTCCCTCGTCTGGACTCCGATTGACTCACCGTTTGAACCATTGGAAAGCTAACTCGATGCTTTATAATATTGCAAATATTCAGAATTTTTGCAGTTTCCAAGAATTTGCGGTGATTTAACAAAGTCGAACTTATACGTGGAAAAGTCGCTAAAGAACACGGAATTCAACAGAACGATACCGAAACGAACTCGGATGACAAAAAGTGTAGAATTAATCATTCTCAGGATGACGAAACGGTCCCAAGCAAGTCGTCAAAATAGACTTCCGCCAAAAATAGAAAATTTCCGGGGAACAAAATTACGGGTATTACAATATTATTCTCAGGGGGAGTTTTTACCCTTTATGCAAATATTCATAAATTGTATCATGCATATTTTATATTTTGGTATTATTTATTTCAGTTTTTTTTACTTTTTGATGAAAACAATAAGGGGGAGAGAAAGGAGGAAAATGGGATTTACCCTGAAAGGGGGAGAAACGAAGGAATTGAAAAATGAAGAGGAGAAGTAAAAAAAAAATGACAGAAAAAAAAAGGAAAAATGAGAAGACGTCGAAAAGATGATGAAAATTTGAAAAATCGAAAAGAAAAAGAAAAGGAAAGAAGGAGAAAGAAGAAGTCGAAAAAGAAATGGGAGAAGAAACTAACGAAAAGGACAAAGTCGAAAACTTTGGTCTGTACACATATACATATATTTATATTTTTTTTTTGCAGAAAAATCCCATTGACGAAGTGTTGTTTTGTAATCATCAAAAAGGGGGAGATTGTTGGAACATTTTGTTCCATACATAAATTAAAAGTGTTTTGATGATTAATGTTGACAAGCAAAACAAAACAACGAAGAGACGAAGCCTAGCATCGAAGAAAACGAAGTGCAAAAAGCTGGAAAAACACAAAGCTAACGTACATAATATGTGATAATTAACGTACGTAATGTAAGCAGCTTAACGTACGTAATGGATGAGAGATAACGTACGTAATGTAGTTCAAACCAAGTGAACGTTGGAGAATTCAAAGTCAGCAAAGCATACAACAGATATATGACGTCAGCAGTGACGTAGTGATAACGTACGTAACGAAGGAAATGATAACATACGTAATCAAAATGTCGAAACTCCCTGGACTGTTTTGTGAAGATGCTAACGTATGTAACCAGGCAGGGTTAACGTACGTAAACAAGCTTACGTACGTAATGGGAAGTATATAGCGTACGTAATGAAGGTCCTGGCAGCTAACGGCTAGTTTGATCATGAAGCCTATAAATACCATGTTTATGGTATTGATTGAGTACAACAACTTCAAGCATACTACACATTCATCTGAGATTGATATTCATTGTATTGTTGTTGTAATATTGAGCTTACATTGAGTGATTGAGTGTTATACACAAAATCATACACGAGTGGTAAAAGAAAAGATATGATTGGATTCGGTGTTATTAGGATCAAGGATCCGGCATTGTTAGAATCACAATCGCTATCTTAGTGAGGTCTATCTAGTACCCATAGAAAGCTAGAGAGGTTTATTCCTTGTCCTACGAAAATGAAAACGGTTTAACTTGGACCGACACAAAGACAAGTACGAGTGGTTTATCACGGACCAATAGAAGACGCGATTGTAACGGTTATACCTCGACCGATAGAAGAGAGGCGTAGAGGTTGCTATCTTTAACCTATTGAAAAAGATAAAGAGAGGACGTAGGCTCCTTTATAGCCGAACCTCTATAAATCCTTGCGTCGTTTATTTCCGCATTTTATTTTACGCTTCCGCAACACGACGCAATATCCGACCCCATACCCAACATTCGGTTCGTTTCAGACTCCCGTGAGTCCAAACAGATAAACTCTGATTCCATTCCGATGTATTTATATCAATTAATTAATCCAATTAATTAATCATATCAAATACATTATAACATAATTAATTTCTCCAAGAAATAATTATATTCATGAATTAAATTAATGTAATACCCGGTTGTAATTCAGTCATTATCATTCAGTAATTTCATTCGATGATTGTCACCCAGTGTATATTCACTCGATTATAATCATTCACCAATCATATTCATTCACCGTGTTCACCGTTCGGAAAAACTTCGAGTGGTGTATCGTTATTGTTCATTGTTTCAACTTTCCTCATATGAGTTCGACTTTGTTAGATCACCATTAATTTTTGGTAACTCCAAAAATTCTAAATCTTTGCAATATTATAGAGCATCGAGTTATCTTTATAATGGTTCAAACGGTGAGTCAATCGGAGTCCGGACGAGAGAGTTATGGTCGTTTTAGCTCAACCGCCCATTTTTCAGTTTTGGCCGATCACTGCCGAACGAACTCGTCCGTGTCGTCCGACACGGCTCGTGCCGTACTCGTCCGGAAAGTGCCGAAGTGTCTGCCTCAGGACCCGACCGTGTCGTCTGGCACGGCCGAGTCGAACCCTTCCGGATAAGCCGAGCGGCTGACACGCCCGGCCGTGTCGTGCAGCGCAGTCGAGTCATGCCGAGTCAGCCGGACGGGTCATCGTCGGGAGGCCCTCGCGCCGCGACCGTGTCAAGCGGGACACGGTCGAGTCCCTATCGCCAGTGTCGGCCAAGCGTGCACGACCGCCGTGCCGATCGCACGGGCCGTGTCCGCAGGTAGTCAACCCTATAAATTCATTTTTCAGCATTTCAGCCCATTTTTCTTCCTTTTCTTCACCTTAAACCGAGAGAGAAGGCTTGAGGGAGGGTTTTTCCTTCACAAATCATTTGGGTGTTTGATTTTCTTCATCTCCTTTCGATCGTGAAGCCCGGATAATCAATCTAACGCGTGTTCTTCGGATTAAAGTACTTGTATCTTCAAGAGGTAATTCTTTCAACACTTTGGACTTCGATTTTGTGTTGAGATATGATGTTTTGGATGTTATAATCATGTTATATGAAGGGATATGTATATGATTATGAGTTTGTATAAGGATTCATTGGATTATTGAGGGATTATTCAAGAACACCTTGAATATCGAGTTGGAATTGGGGATTTTCGACTAATTGTTGTTATAATCACGTTTTGGATATTCATATCGGATTATTGATCGTATTGGAGATGTTTTATTGGTTTGAAACACTTCTTGGGGATTTGATATTGGTATATTGAAGTTTGATTGTAAACAATCGGAGTTTGGGCCATAGCGTGTTTGTTTTAATGACTCAATGGACTTAGTTTTATCGTATCGACGTTTTGAGTTCGTTATATTCGTGTTTGATTCGTATATTGATCGGATTGTCGGTAATTGTATTGAATTAAGGTTGTTCGTGCCGACACTTCATTTAGGACATTTGTTCGTGGAAGGACTTTCTTCATCGGTATTTTGTAAGTTAATTCTTACTCGGTTAAAAGGATATTCATACCTTTTGTTGTTGTTCATTCATAATCATAACTCATTCATCATTATATTAATCATATCAAAACTTGTTGTTATCAATTAATCATTTGATCATAAGGAACGACGGTTCCAATCTTTTCATTGAGCTGTCATTTATTTCGTTACCATTCCACCTCGGTGAGTCATTATTCATTTTCGATGTCACTTTTGTTATATCGTGGCATTCCGGGTCATACTGGCGTGCCGGTTGGTATGTGTTGGATTTTCATGTCGGGCACATTATAGTCGTGTGTTGGTTGGTGGCCTCACATTGGACTGTGCACACGAGTTGATGGCTTCGTGAGACTGATTAGGTACAAGACCACACATGTATTCGATCGATACTCGTTGGTGGCTTGTGCACGGACACATTTCCATCCCGGACGTAGTGTGGCGCCATTCCTTTGAGCCATACTGATAGTCGATTCATATAGCATGTTTGATTGCGTATGTTTCGACAGGATAATTCATAATTTCAGATATATCATGATTGTGTATTTTCAACCCTTGAGGATTGTTGTTCTTTGTAACTGACCCCGTTTGGGGATTTTGTTTTTCAGGTCATGGCAAGGCAAACGCACGGGAATATCATGTTGATGTCGAGGAGTCCTAGTGATACTAGAAGGGGGCCCCGATCTTTCAGTTATTCATGTTATTGTTCTTTATTTTCCAGCTGAGACTTTCATTTGAATACTCCGTTTCATTCGGTGTTGTGTATTTTATCTTCATATAAAATACACTAGTATTCGGTATTGTACTGGTGTGTTGTAACTAAACTCCTCATCGGAGTAATTATTGCTGTAATGTAGTTCGGTACTACATTTATCTTGTGTAATTCATTCATTTTCATTTGCCTAGTGGGTCCCAGTTGGGGATCTACGGCACTGTAATATCCGCCTAGTTTGGGGTGTTACAGAGTTGGTATCGGAGCGTGGTTTTGAATACTACCCTCCAAGTCATGTCTCATTTGAAATCATCGTCATCGGACTAGTATCATTGGACTTTTGCGTCACGTGTGACCTGTGCAGATGCCGAGCCAATCAGACCGAAAGAACTGTAAGACTTCTAACGCCATGGTATAATTTCTGGCAATAGTCATTCATTCATCATTCATCATTTAACAATCCTCAAACATCATCATTCATTATGATCGACACGATCATATTAACTCATCAATCACTCAATTCATTTCATTACTCAGTTAATAATCAGGACGATCATATTAACTCATCAATCACTCAATTCATTTCATTACTCAGTTAATAATCAGGACGATCATATTAACTCATCAATCACTCAATTCATTTCATTACTCAGTTAATAATCAGGACGATCATATTAACTCATCAATCACTCAATTCATTTCATTACTCAGTTTATAATCAGGACGATCATGTTAACTCGTTAATTACTCAATTCATTTCATTACTCAGTTGTCAATCTGGATGATCATATTATCAATCTTGTTAAGTTATTCAAGATAATCATTTCAAGAATTTCATCAGATAATCATGTAACTTCAGTAAATCATTCATATAATCACTAAGTTAGAGCATGTATACTCATTTTCATCATCTCATGACATAATCATAACGTGCTAATCATGCGGGAAATATAATCATTATGCGACCTTCCTACTTCAGTATGGAGAGAGCTGTCAGGGGATGCACGGGGAGAGGCCGCGGTGCGGACCGAAACCCGAGAAATAATCACTCGCTGCCGGGAAATCGTGCCCAGGACTCGGCTCGATCAGAAGATGTTCGGGTTGATCCACTCACTTTTATGCAGGCCATGATGACCCTTGTGCAGTTGCTCAATCATCATTGCGCCACTCTGACTGGATTAATCGAGAGAACTCTCCCGTACGAGCCAGCTGCTAAGGAAATTGCTGAGCAGCAACCTGCATATGTCAACAGGAAATCAACGAAGCGTAATCTATCCGAAGGCGGTCAGTCAACCTGCAAGAAGCCTCGTGTGAGTCCTATCGTTTACGGCGACCTCTACGGCGCATAATGGTGCGGGATATCATTCCCGGCGGCGATTCGGCCATCACTGTTTCAATTGTGGGCAAGGTCATTTCAGCCAGTGTCTCAAACCGTCTATCACGTGCTATAATTGTGGGAATTTTGGGCATAAGGCCCGTTTTTGTCGAAAGGACTCCAAGTCGGCTCGTGGCATCTCGAGCCCAAGCAATCGGCCTTCGAATCGGGCGCTTTGTCAACGTCGTTTAAGACACTGGAAGCAAATAGAGTTGGAGCTCGTATTTATCAGACGGGAGCGTCCGGTTCGGGGGCCGGCAAGTCCCAGATTTATATGATGAGGAGGATCGACGATCCGGTGGCCCGAATGATTTCAGGTATACTCGTAATTTTATTTCAACTTGTGTGTACCTTTTGATGCTGGTACACCGCATTCATTCATTTTCGATTCATGCTTGAATAGACGTATTTCGGGATAGTCCTATTGCTTGTGGATCTCATACCATCGGTCTACCTGACGATGGAAGAATTTTCGGAATCATACCTAATTAAGCTTAACGACCGCGATTGATTGATGGATCTAATCGTGGTGAATTTATCTTAGGACGACTTAATTTTCGGTATTAGTTGGCTTAACCGTCTTGATACTATCCTCAGTGCTTGTTAGCGTTTGGTGGCTATCTTTCCGTCGTTGGTTGTCGAATGTGTGCTTCAGGGAAGTAATCCCCGTTGTTCCAGTAGAAATTTTATTATGGCGAAAGCAGAAAAATTCCGCAATCGAACTATCCAATCATTCATTGTATCATTTTCATCGATTGGCCTTTCAAAGGCAATCGAGCTATTCAAACATTCCTTGTATCATCTTCATCGATTGGCCTTTCTAAGGCAATCGAGTTGTTCAATCATTATTGGTATCTCTTTTTATCGATTGACCATTCTAGGGCAATCGAAATGTTCGATCATTCGTGGTATCATTGTCATCGATTGACGATGTATTTCCAGACGAGTTATCTGGTTGCCTTCACATAGAGTAAGGGAATTCAGTAGTGAGTTGGAGCCGGTACGTCCCCTTTATCGAAGGCACCATATCGGATGGCCCCGACCAGAATGCAGGAGTTGAAGATTCAACTTGAGGAATAGTTCGAGAAAGGTTATATCCAACCGAGTACGTCCCCGTGGGGAGCACCAGTGCTGTTTGTCAAGAAGAATGATAGTTCTTTTCGCTTGTGTATCGATTACGAGGAGTTGAACAGGGTGATGATCAAGAGTAGTATCCTTTACCTCGTATTGATGATCTTTTAGATCAACTTCAGGGAGCTTCAGTATTTTCCAAGATCGACTTAAGATCTGGATATCACCAGTTGCGGATTCGAGAGTCGGATATCGAGGACAGCGTTTCGTACACGCTATGGTCATTATGAGTTCGTAGTTAGGCCGTTCGAGCTAACTATTGCACCTGTGGTATTCATGGAGTTAATGAATCGGGTTTTCATCGACTTTTTAGATCAGTTTGTTGTTGTCTTCATCGATGACATGTTGATTTTTTCTCGTAGCCAAGAGGAACACGAGGTACGTCTTCATCAGGTTCTCGACGTGTTGAGACGAGAACAACCTTATGGAAAGTTTTCCAAATGTGAGTTCTGGAGGTCCGTGGTGACTTTCTCGGACATGTAATTTCATCTGACAGAATTCGTGTCGACCCTCAGAAGACGGAGACTATCCGAGATTGGCAATCTCCGTAACATATTAAGTAAATCCGATGTTTTCTCGGAATAGTTGGTCAATTATCCAACCCACGACCTGGAGCTAGCAGCCGTGGTTTTCGCGTTGGGGATTTGGCGTCGTTACCTTTATGGCGTCACCTTTCAGTTATTCACCAATCACAAGAGTTGAAGGTTATATTTACTCACAAGGAGTTAAATATGCGACAGAGGCGGTGGTTATAACTAATCAAAGATTTTGATATCGAGATCCTTTACCACCTGGGCAAGGCGAACGTTGTCGCCGACGCCTTGAGTCGTAAGTCCGTTCAGGAGCAGATGCTTGCTCGTTTAACTTGATTCGAAGGAGCTTCGGGAATTCCTTAGACCCGAGATCGAGTGCAGCCGGCGAGTTCGGGGACATCTTTGTATGTTAGAGATTTCATCGTCACTTGAGGAGGTAATCGGAGAGAATCGAGTTCGAGACCCTTCATTGTTGCGCATCCGTGAAGATATGGCTCGGGGAAAGCCCACAGATTCGTGGTCCACGAGGATGGACTTTTGAGGTTTAAGAACCGGTTGTGTACCGCGAATGACGAGTTGAAAAACTTTATTTTGAGAGAAGCTCATGCTACCCCTTATTCTGTTCATCGGGGTCCCAAGATGTACAAGGACTTGAAACAAAATTCTTGGTGGAGTAATATGAAGCGAGAAGTCGCGGAATTTGTTTCGAGATGCTTAACTTGCCAACAAGTCAAGATTGAACATCGGCGGCCGTGGTTATCTTTGAAAACCTCTCCTATTCGGAATGGAAGTGGGAAGACATTTCTATGGATTTCATCACGAGTTTGCCGACGAGTCGTCGTGGCATGAATGCGATCTGGGTGATTGTGGACCGCTCAACTAAATCAGCTCATTTCCTTGAGATCAAGGATACGTGGGGTCCCGAGAGACTGGATCAGTTATTCATCAAGGAGATAGTAAGACTGCACGGTACTCCTAAGAGTATCGTTTCCGATCGTGACGGACGATTTGTGTCTCATTTTTGGAAATCAGTTCATCGTGCTATGGGAACTCAGCTTAATCTCAAGATCTTGCCTTTCATCCTCAGTCCGACGGACAATCAGAGAGAACTATTCAGACATTAGAGGACATGTTGAGGGCATGCGTCCTCGATTGGAAGGACGATTGGGAAGCCCAACTACCGTTGATCGAGTTCACGTATAATAATAGCTGGCATGCTTCCATTAAGATGGCACCTTTCGAGGCCTTGTACGGTCATCGTTGTCGCTCTCCTTTGTGTTGAGATGACTTGTCAGAATCAATCGGCACCGAACCCGACATGCTTATAGCCGCCCGGGAGAAGGTAGCTTTGATCAAGAGTCGTATGTTGACTCAGTCGGCGAAATCATATACGATAAATCGTCGTCGACCACTAGAGTTCGAGACGGGTGACCATGTTTTGGTCAAGGTATCCCAGAGTCGAGGTATTTTCCGTTTCGGAAAACGGGGGAAGTTGAGTCCGAAATTCATTGGACCGTTTGAAATTTTGGATCGAGTAGGAGAGTTAGCTTATCGATTGGCTTTACCTCCGGCTTTGAGCAGGATTCATAATGTGTTTCACGTCTCTCAGTTTCGGAAGTATGTTGCCGACCGGAGTCACATACTTGATTCGGCCAATCGAGATCGCGAGATGATCATTCGTAAATGCGAGGAGCGTCTGTCGAGTGTTAGAGCGGCGAATCAAGCAGTTGAGGAACAAGGCGATCCCTTTGGTCAAGATTCGGTGGTCTAGACACGGAGTCGAAGAGGCCACCGGGAAACCGAGGAGAATATGCGGGAGAGTTATCCCGAGTTGTTTGACCCTTAGTTTCGAGACGAAACTCTTTTAAGGGGTGTATGTAATACCCGGTTGTAATTGATCATTATCATTCAGTAATTTCATTCGATGATTGTCACCCGTGTATATTCACTCGATTATAATCATTCACCAATCATATTCATTCACCGTGTTCACCGCTCGGAAAAACTTGAGTGGTGTATCGTTATTGTTCATTGTTTCAACTTTCCTCGTATGATTTCGACTTTGTTAGATCACCATTAATTTTTGGTAACTCCAAAAATTCTAAATCTTGCAATATTATAGAGCATCGAGTTAGCTTTCCAATGGTTCAAGCGGTGAGTCAATCGGAGTCCGGACGAGAGAGTTATGGTCGTTTTAGCTCAACCGCCCATTTTTGATTTTGGCGATCAACTGCCGAACGAACTTCGGCCGTGTCGTCCGACACGGCCGTGCCGTACTCGTCGGAAAGTGCGAGTGTACGCCTCGAGGACCCGACCGTGTCGTGCAGCGCGGCGAGTCGAACCCTTCCGGATAAGCGAGCGACTACGACACGCCCGACCGTGTCGCCAGCACGGTTGAGTCATGCCAGTCATTTGTCGGACGGGTCCTTTGTCGGGAGGCCCTCCGCGCGCGGCCCGTGTCAAGCGAGACACGGTCGAGTCCTGTCGGCGTGATCGGCCAAGCGTGCGACACGACCGTGCCGATCGGCACGGCCGTGTCCGGCGAGTAATCGACCCCTATAAATTCATTTTTTCAGCATTTCAGCCCATTTTTCTTCCTTTTCTTCACCTTAAACCGAGAGAGAAGGCTTGAGGGAGGGTTTTTCCTTCACAAATCATTTGGGTGTTTGATTTTCTTCATCTCCTTTCGAGCGTGAAGCCCGGATAATCAATCTAACGCGTGTTCTTCGGATTAAAGTACTTGTATCTTCAAGAGGTAATTCTTTCAACACTTTGGACTTCGATTTTGTGTTGAGATATGATGTTTTGGACGTTATAATCATGTTATATGAAGGGATATGTATATGATTCTGAGTTTGTATAAGGATTCATTGGATTATTGAGGGATTATTCAAGAACACCTTGAATATCGAGTTGGAATTGGGGATTTTCGACTAATTGTTGTTATAATCACGTTTTTGGATATTCATATCGGATTATTGATCGTATTGGAGATGTTTTATTGGTTTGAAACACTTCTTTGGGGATTTGATATTGGTATATTGAAGTTTGATTGTAAACAATCGGAGTTTGGACGCAACATGTTTGTTTTAATGACTCAATGGGCTTAGTTTTATCGTATCGACGTTTTGAGTTCGTTATATTCGTGTTTGATTCGTATATTGATCGTATTGTCGGTAATTGTATTGAATTAAGGTTGTTCGTGCGACCGACACTTCATTTAGGACATTTGTTCGTGGAAGGACTTTCTTCATCGGTATTTTGTAAGTTAATTCTTACTCGGTTAAAAGGATATTCATACCTTTTGTTGTTGTTCATTCATAATCATAACTCATTCATCATTATATTAATCATATCAAAACTTGTTGTTATCAATTAATCGTTTCAGTCATAAGGAACGACGGTTCCAATCTTTTCATTGAGCTGTCATTTATTTCGTTACCATTCCACCTCGGTGAGTCATTATTCATTTTCGATGTCACTTTTGTTATATCGTGGCATTAGTCATCTTGGCGTGCGGTTGGTATGTGTAGGATTTTCATGTCGGGCACATTATAGTCGTGTGTTGGTTGGTGGCCTCACATTGGGTATGCACGAGTTGATGGCCGTGAGGCGGATTAGGTACAAGACCACACGTGTATTCGATCGATACTCGTTGGTGGCTTGTTCACGGACACATTTCCATCCCGGACGTAGTGTGGCGCCATTCCTTTGAGCCGTCTTGATAGTCGATTCATATAGCATGTTTGATTGCGTATGTTTCGGCAGATAATTCATAATTTCGGATATATCATGATTGTGTATTTTCAACCCTTGAGGATTGTTGTTCTTTATGTGGCCCGTTTGGGGATTTTGTTTTTCAGTCATGTCAAGTCAAACGCACGGGAATAGCATGTAGATGTAGATGAGTCCTAGTGAAACTAGAAGGGGGCCCCGATCTTTCGATTATTCATGTTATTGTTCTTTATTTTCAGCTATGAGACTTTCATTTGAATACTCCGTTTCATTCAGTGTTGTGTATTTTATCTTCATATAAAATACACTAGTATTCGGTATTGTCCTGGTGTGTTGTAACTAAACTCCTCATCGGAGTAATTATTGCTGTAATGTAGTTCGGTACTACATTTATCTTGTGTAATTCATTCATTTTCATTTGCCTAGTGGGTCCCAGTTGGGGATCTACGACACTGTAATATCCGCCTAGTTTGGGGTGTTACAATTAATCACCCAGTAATATATTTAATTCATTAGGCCGTAAATTAATTTATCCAATAAATCAATTTAGACATCCAATGTCCCAAAATCAATTAGACATCCAATGTCCAATAAATTAGATATCCAATATCTAATATTTATAATGAGATATTAAGCTCGATTCATTCCGTCGTCAATCCTAATGCGCGACTCGGTAGGTCCGTCTCAGTCAGCAATGGGAGGAACCAAAGAGTAGTAGCACCACCTAGCCAGCCTGGTGGCCTACACTGTACCCCGACTGAGAACGAATGATTGGGATCATTCAAGAACCATTCTGTCGTGAATACCAGTAAACGTATAAACCCTTCTTTCAAATGTCCCGATCAATTTATGGGGTCACGGCCAGTCAAACCCCATCTGTACTTGACGCTATGCATGCGTTAATGCAAACCGAGATCATCGATCTCTTGTGTATCTAATACAGCTAGCTCCAATGCTTTCGCCAAAGACTTATGTTCTCATCTGCAAATAACCGCATAGGACATATAACCCGCTCACTAACAGAAGAAAGAATTCTATCTTGGTATTTAGTAGGACCTACTACTTGCCCGTCAAGATGCAGGTCGAGGTTGACCCCCGCCTTCCGATTTACAGGGTCGAACTACTCTAATGAAAATCTTGACGTCACAAGCACATCCCTACTAAATCCTCAAGTCGAAGGTTCACGAATACCTATCACAACCTTTCGATTCTGTCATTGACTGTCCCGGAGTGAAATCCTTGTGACGAATCGAGGGTGAGTCGGTTCGAGTATACTAATCTAATTAGCATACCTATAACATGTGCTCCCACTAACCATTAGTGTTCGACAGGCACTCTCCATGTCAAAGAACACGTGATACAAGTCTTCACATAAACTTAACGCCCAGTCAAGTTTCATCGACTTGCGAACGATTAAGTATTTGAGCTATAACCTTTCCTGTGCCGACCCCCTTATCCAATAAGGAGTGGAACGTTTTGCTCTCAAATACATGGACTAGTTTCTATATATTTATTTACGAGTTAGGAATACCAGTAACTACCAGTGAATAAAGAAACATTCATTTGCCTTATATAAATGGTTTACATAATTTCAAGTACAATGCCCTCACTCAACAACCTCTGAGTGGCATTCAAGGGCATACTCCTAACATTTATAACAAAACTTTTCTGCTTAGAATAGATTGTAAATATGCTAAGGAGATTTTACATAAAGATGTTAAAAATATAGTTTCAAAACAAATATTTGCTAGATGGCAAGCCATCTTAAGTGTTTTTGATTTTGAAATAGAATATATAAAAGGATCTTCAAATTCACTTCCAGATTTTTTAACAAGAGAATTTTTACAGGGAAAAACTCCAGATGAATAATTATCAGTCCCTTCGTAATCAAGTTCTTTTTAATCCTCCTTCAAATGGTCTTAAAACCCTCAAATTACACATTGCCCTTGCCAAATATTATGTCAAATACTGGTCTTCGCTTGCTGACAGTTTCTCTTCTGATCTAACTTTTCACCCAATTTTTATTAATAATCTATTTACTGCTATTCATAGACTCAAGTATCTCGAGAAACAAGCTAGTCTTTATTTAGCTTGAAATTTTCAGATGAACAGCAAAGCAAGGATGCAAACTACTGAAGATTATACTTCAAAACCTATTTCCCATATCCAGTTTCAAGTATTAGGTAATATTCCTCAAATTTCAAACAACTTTCCTCCTTTATCTTACAAACAAGCTAGTCAAGGACCTGAACTTCGGAAAATTGATAATCCGGTTACTCCAAAGAAGGTTGATTCAAAAATAAAATCTATTCATACTCCTTACTTTACTAAACAAGTTGTTGAACATATTACTCTTACAAGATTTACAACAGCTCCAGACTTCAAAACCCTTCAAAGTATTATCCAAAGATACTTTCCTCAGGATTTGAAAATACAAGGCTGGCTCGCCCAAATTCATGTCACTTTTCAAAAACCCACAATACGATCAAGTCTAAGAAATTTTCAAGCATGCACGCCGCATGTATTATTATTAATAGAAACACATTGGTTGTAAATAACAATAATTAGCCAAGTACTAACAATTTCTGAACACACGCATGTACGGCATTCAAAAATCACCAGTTCAACAAGCGCAACTCGGAAATACTAATTCCAAGCATATGTCAAACTATCTCTTCAAGTTTAACAGCGTAACCAAAGAACACCGATTTAGACATATGTCGAAACCAGCTATGTGAGTTTCTCAACAAACTCTGCCATCAATACCTTTCCCAGAACATTTCAATGTTCAAAACTTCTACATCATACTGCGCCCTTCGGTGTCCAAACCATCAGTACATTCGGCTCAACATACATTTAGTATATCGCAATTACCAAACACAGATTCCATCATACAACAAAAGACTAGAGAGTCAAGCCCTCTCACAATATACCACAGAGCAAATCTCGGATTTTCGATCACCAACGATCCCACCAATGCTAGGAAGTTTAGCGATGGAAGGCTCGCAAAACGATAAACAGTCAAGCCCAGAACGGCGCACATACTCCAGAGAGATAAAGGACTGCGCAATACTAGAATCAAAAGTACACGAACCGGATGGATAAAAAAAAAACAACTCGACGATAAGTACGAGAGAGACAATCACAGTTCAAGAAGTGGAAATACAATACGAGAAAACAAGAGAATCGAGTAAGGAAAACTTACAAGCACTGGATGTACTGAGATGCCGGCAACGGTGTGACAATGTGCAAAACAAAACACAACTAGACCCAAATAACCGACAAGCCTAGGTATCCATAAACCTAGAGCTCTGATACCATTTTCTGTAACACCCCCGAGATATTTAAGGTGTATTACAGCGCCGTGGACCCCTACATGGAACCCACCAGGCTAACACAAGAAAACACCACTCGACTAACCATCTCGGTTAGCAAGGAAACAATTGTTAACAACAAGAACACAAAACAACACGTCCGGTACAACCGGCATAATAAACGTCAACCGACAAATACAGTAACTTCAACGGAGACCAATCACAATCCGAAAGCAAAAGACTAAGTACTCGCGAGTACAATCTATAAGTTTACAATTTGGAAGACATCCACATCAAAGAGACAGTAGGAAATAACAAGACTCAATTGCACATGTCAACAACCTTGGCCGACATCCTCGTACCATTCCAGCGCCCGATCGTCTGACTGAACATAACCTGAAATCCATAACAAGAATTTCCCCAAAACGGGTCCCCAAAGGGGTTAGCAATTACGCTAGTACAAGTATTCAAGTAAAACCAATCGCTTACACATTTCATAGTACATGCACCAATATCATTTCAAAAACCAAAACCAGACATGTCTTTTCCGGAAACAAACAGTCAAATAATTTGCCTTGGGAACAGGGTAATACCATTGATCCCGCCCGAGGCCTCTAAGGACCCTCCCGAGGTGGCCATATCATAAAACAAAACACGCACATGCATTGCCTTGGGAACAGAGTAATATTATAGATCCCGCCCGAGGCCTCTAAGGACCCTCCCGAGCTGGCTAGCTAAACAAACTCATGAATCCAGGACTCAACCCTTTGGATTCCCTCCGTGATCCCATCGGACCAACCCGAGGTGAGCAAATCACACACAAAATACATTACCATTCCACGTTAAGCATAAAGGTTTCCAAAAATACTTGCCTTGGATAATTGACGACGCAACGAACGGAAAGGAAAGTCACCGACGAACTCTAGGAACCAACGAAACCGAACCTAACGATTCGAAGAATACAATCACAACCATTTCTAAATGAATACGGAATTGGAATACACCCGAAAACCCGCCTACGATTAATGTATATTCGTATATAAACAACAACGAGGGCGGACCACAACCAAACCCTCTCGATTCCGTAAAAACCACGAAATATACCATGAATCCGTAGGGAAACTAATAATACCAACAAGATTAATCATATTCATCATGAATTAATCAACAAAACGGAACGAATCGGACAAAAACGCGAAAACCCCCAAATCTACCCAAAAGCAGGGTTCTAAAGATCTAACCTTGATTCTCTGGATCGAAGGATGTTATAGGATGATTGATCAATGATATAACCTCAAGAACTTCATGGATTTGTTGTTAAACAACATGGCTTCGCCACCTCTGAATCGCCTGCCACGGACAGAAAAGGAAGGAAGTGAAAAATGACTGAAAATGCGACTGCTCTGTCACATTTATACTGGGCCGGAACTAGCGTGCGCTAGCCTTCCCGGACTATCGTGCGCTATCGGCCAGTATCGGCCCAGTACCCTTGGCCAGGGCCCGCACGACACAGCACCACCGACCAATCCTGCCGACCGGGACCTATCCGCCCGACCCCCGTTAGCGTGCGCTACGACCGGAAGCCTGCGCGCGCTAGCCGACCTGTCCAGTAACCTCTGGACTAAACAGCTAGCCCAGGTAACATATGCTAGTCGGCCGACAGCGTGCGCTACCCCTGCCGGTTAGCGTGCGCCACGACCGACAGTAGCGTGCGCTACCTGCCGATCCTCCCCGAGTCCAGAACCTCAGAACCTCTCTGCCCTGACCCGATAGCGTGCGTCGGCCGACCGCGTAACGTGCGCTACTTCTGCCGGTTAGTGCACGCAACCTTCCGGCAGTAGCGCGCGCTACGCCGGTTCCTGCCGCGTCGGCCGGCCCGATGCCCTGGCCGTCGGCCAGACCCGCCGTCCGGCCCGGTGCTCAATCATCGTGATCCGACGACTCGATTTCCGAAAACGTACGGAACGAACACGATGAAAATCTCGCGGGCAACATCAACGACCCGAAATGAAAACATAATGCAATAATTAATCATACGCGACCAAGAAAAGGGTCGAGACGACAAATACAGATATGGATACCCGTAACTTTGGGTAAATTACAAAATGGCCCAAAACGCCCGAAAATCACGATACATGATCGAATAACCAATCCGAAGTTCACAACGCGCCTAACAAAGTTAAACGGACTTACGGGAAACTCGAAACAGCAGTTTCGGACGAGATTCGCAAGAATCGAACTCAATAAAACACCACTGAAACGAACTCGGATGACAAAAAGTGTAGAATTAATCATTCTTAGAATTATGAAACGGTCATGAACGAGTCATCAAAATGGACTTCCGCCGAAAAAAAGAAATTACCGAAAATCGAAATTACGGGTATTACATTCTACCCTCCTTAAAAGAAGTTTCGTCCCGAAACTTAAAATAAGTAGGGAGAAGCAATATCCCCTGCCAGGAAAACTCGACGAGATACACAAAAACCGAAAACTCGTGCCCGACGGCAAAACGCTACAAGAAACGCAAAGAGACATACAACGTGAAAATACGCTCCACGACGACTAACACAACGCCACCGGTAGAGACATAATAAAATCAACGAGTGACAAGTGTCATCAATAGACAATACAATCGAGTCGATTATCCGAACAATCACAAAACACAACGAACGAAAATCAATATGATTGACCAACCCAACGGTACATCAATCAAAACGCGAGCCAACCGCTGAACAAATACGGAATCCCACCGCCCAAGGGTTGGAAGATCGAAAACGAGACTAATTTCCCGAATTTAAGGGAATTACGAAGGAGCCTGAACGCTCAACAATCGCGAAACGAGAACAAAAACTGAACAAACAAACGATTAAGACGACAAAAAAAATCGAACAATCATATCCGAAACACGTAGGATAATAAGATTCAAACAATAACTCCCAGGATGACCTGGTGAGAACAACAAGACGTGCATTCCCATAAGATCTACAGGAAAGGGAATAGCGATTGAAAAGCCACAACGACAGACGAGTTATTCCGAAACAATACCACCCTCGTTCGATCAACAATAGCAAGGGATAGGGAAAGTTCAGAAATGTTAACGAGCATAAACGAGTCGATAGAGTCGAAAATACAGAAGTTCAAAATCCGATCCACTTCGAATAAAAGAACTATTAGAGCCAAAAGATGTTAGTTCCGAACAAGGTTCACAAGAATTGAACCGAATTCGGAAAAGTCACAGCGATAAACCGATCGACCCAAAACCAGATTACAGCTCGTTCGAACGATGAATCCAAGGTACAGAACAAGTTCAGAAGGTATCAATGAACACGAGCGAATCGATAGACTGGAGAAAGAGAAAATACAGAAGTCAAAATAGTACGGGTATTACCTTCGACCTCGCCCCTGAAACTCAACAACGGAACCAAGGTAACGATACAACAAGCATCCGACACGACGCGGAACAATCACCGATGCACATAATCATACCAACCCAAGCTCTAACAGCTCGCATATATGCGATAACGCATAAATTGCTACGAGGCGACAACATCCAATTCCAACATCACACCCCTCACAGAGGCTACCACGACAACTGTGTGGCGAACGACTCAATGTTCACACCACCAATTCAATCACAACTCAGGGGTTAACACCCTAACGAGAGTACGAACATCACATATATATTCCCGGACTGCAAATAGGAACGATAGGTTTTGAAAACGAAAACCACATTTTGAAAATAATTTGCAAGCACCAGTTGATCTTGAGTATCATATATCAAAAGTAGTACACCTTTATTTAAATTAAAACTTTTCAGCAATATTCGACCTTCGGGTCTAAGCAAGTGTGTTTTTAATTCATTAGAAATATCTCAAAATATTTTGATCCTCAAAGTCGAATAATTTTGAAACGTAGCGTGGCGCTAGTAGGCATCTTGAGAACACTGTGAGAAAATAATTCATTTTAAAAGTACGTCTCGAGGTTTATTTTCTAAGATACTCAAGGTTTTTCAGAAGTACAATAGGCCAAAATGCCCAGAATTCGCACGTATCAACATTCACTTAAACACATCATATCACACGCATCAAATCGATCAAAAATCACGACAGTGATATACAATTCCTAGGATATGTTTAACAACATCGTTAAACAACAATCGATTTATCAAAACTGGATGGAAAACGACATCAAGAACAAAACTCCAAAAAGTTAACTCTAGGGATTCAAGAAAAATACCTAGATTCGGCGAAGAACAATGGATTAGATGATGTTAAAAATCATCTAGGATACTCCAAAACACCTTTGGATGGAAGAAAAATCAGCCCAGATGCGAACCCTAGTCGCTACGTCTCAAACTCATGGAGGAAGAAGAAGAAATGAAGAAAAATGCAACTTCTAGACTGGTGTCCAGTATTTATACTGGACAAAATTAGCGTGCGCTAATCATTAAGGTTAGCGTGCGCTATCACGGCACCAAACAAAACTCCTGACCAAAAAAATACACTGTTAGCGTGCACTAACCCCAAGTGTTAGCGTGCGCTAACGAGAACTTCAGACCCAGTCCAGTAGCTCCTGGACTGCCCTGAACTACCAGGTAGCGTGCGCTACCCTTCCCTTAGCGTGCTACCAACGCACTCTCGCGCGCGCTAGCCGCAAAGCGTAGCGTGCGCTAACGACTCACAGAGACAGCAACAAAACATATCAGAAAATTACCCGCCGTAAACCCTTCTCACAAGGATTTACCATGCTAAGCACAATTTCCTACGTCATTTCGAAAATGTTAAAAAGACCAATGACGGTAATATTTTCCAAAACTCACAAACTCATTTGTCAAACTGTCATAAAATGTTCAAGGCCAAAATGCCAAAACTTGATTTAGGGAATCGGTTTTATGAAATAAAACTCAGTTTGCAAAATACCGAAAGCCGTTTGAAAGAACTCATGCAGCGGATAAAATGCGGTACGAAAATACATCAGCAGCGACGACACTCCTCGTATAAACCAAATACGAGAGTCGAATAAACACATATCATGAAATCAAAATCCACAGAAGGATTCCATCATTTAACAACTAATCAAACAAATAACTCGTGTCACGCGAGGCACAACACAGAGAAGGGAGTTTAACATCCAGGTCGCACGTAAGTGACGATCGCCCCTCGATACTAATCACGACTACTGATCTCAAACGACGCGTCGCGATGCGACTAAGTCAGACAAAATCCGACGAGACAAAACTCAACAAACACAACTTGACTCGACAGCCTAGGTTTCCCTAAGCTAATCTGGTTTTAAAATCGTATACTCTAGTTATTCGAAAATAAAATCGATAAGTTAAAAATCATTTTCAAGACCCTTTCAAACACGACAAGGGTTTAACAGCGGTATCATTTTATAAAATGTCCTAAAACACTTTTAAACACGACCTTTAAATACCGACACAAGGTTTTATTTGAAAATACAAGGCTGGCTCGCCCAAATTCATGTCACTTTTCAAAAACCCACAATACGATCAAGTCTAAGAAATTTCCAAGCATGCACGCCGCATGTATTATTATTAATAGAAACACATTGGTTGTAAATAACAATAATTAGCCAAGTACTAACAATTTCCGAACACACGCATGTACGGCATTCAAAAATCACCAGTTCAACAAGTGCAACTCGGAAATACTAATTCCAAGCATATGTCAAACTATCTCTTCAAGTTTAACAACAGAATTTAAAGAACACCGATTTAGACATATGTCGAAACCAGCTATGTGAGTTTCTCAACAAACTCAGCCATCAATACCTTTCCCAGAACATTTCAATGTTCAAAACTTCTACATCATACTGCGCCCTTCGGTGTCCAAACCATCAGTACATTCGGCTCAACATACATTTAGTATATCGCAATTACCAAACACAGATTCCATCATACAACAAAAGACTAGAGAGTCAAGCCCTCTCACAATATACCATAGAGCAAATCTCGGATTTTCGATCACCAACGATCCCACCAATGCTAGGAAGTTTAGCGATGGAAGGCTCGCAAAATGACAAACAGTCAAGCCCAGAACGGCGCACATACTCCAGAGAGATAAAGGACTGCGCAATACTAGAATCAAAAGTACACGAACCGGATGGATAAAAAAAACAACTCGACGATAAGTACGAGAGAGACAATCACAGTTCAAGAAGTGGAAATACAATACGAGAAAACAAGATAATCGAGTAAGGAAAAATTACAAGCACTGGATGTACTGAGATGCCGACAGCTGTGTGACAATGTGCAAAACAAAACACAACTAGACCCAAATAACTGACAAGCCTAGGTATACATAAACCTAGAGCTCTGATACCATTTTCCATAACACCCCCGAGATATTCAAGGTGTATTACAGCGCCGTGGACCCCTACATGGGACCTACCAGGCTAACACAAGAAAACACCACTCGACTAACCATCTCGGTTAGCAAGGAAACAATTGTTAACAACAAGAACACAAAACAACACGTCCGGTACAACCGGCATAATAAACGTCAACCGACAAATACAGTAACTTCAACGGAGACCAATCACAATCCGAAAGCAAAAGCCTAAGTACTCGCGAGTACAATCTATAAGTTTACAATTTGGAAGACATCCACATCAAAGAGACAGTAGGAAATAACAAGACTCAATTGCACATGTCAACAACCTTGGCCGACATCCTCGTACCATTCCAGCACCCGATCGTCTGACTGAACATAACCTGAAATCCATAACAAGAATTTCCCCAAAACGGGTCCCCAAAGGGGTTAGCAATTACGCTAGTACAATTATTCAAGGCAAACCAATCGCTTACACATTTCATAGTACATGCACCAATATCATTTCAAAAACCAAAACCAGACATGTCTTTTCCGGAAACAAACAGTCAAATAATTTGCCTTGGGAACAGGGTAATACCATTGATCCCGCCCGAGGCCTCTAAGGACCCTCCCGAGGTGGCCATATCATAAAACAAAACACGCACATGCATCGCCTTGGGAACAGAGTAATATTATAGATCCCGCCCGAGGCCTCTAAGGACCCTCCCGAGCTGGCTAGCTAAACAAACTCATGAATCCAGGACTCAACCCTTTGGATTCCCTCCGTGATCCCGTCGGACCAACCCGAGGTGAGCAAATCACACACAAAATACATTACCATTCCACGTTAAGCATAAAGGTTTCCAAAAATACTTGCCTTGGATAATTGACGACGCAACGAACGGAAAGGAAAGTCACCGACGAACGCTAGGAACCAACAAAACCGAACCTAACGATTCTAAGAATACAATCACAACCATTTCTAAATGAATACGGAAGTGGAATACACCCGAAAACCCGCCTACGATTAATGTATATTCGTATATAAACAACAACGAGGGCGGACCACAACCAAACCCTCTCGATTCCGTAAAAACCACGAAATATACCATGAATCCGTAGGGAATCTAATAATACCAACAAGATTAATCATATTCATCATGAATTAATCAACAAAACGGAACGAATCGGACAAAAACGCGAAAACCCCCAAATCTACCCAAAAGTAGGGTTCTAAAGATCTAACATTGATTCGTTGGATCGAAGGATGTTCTAGGATGATTGATCAATGATATAACCTCAATAACTTTATGGATTTGTTGTTAAGCAACATGGCTTCGCCACCTCCGAATCGCCAGCCACGGACAGAAAAGGAAGGAAGTGAAAAATGACTGAAAATGCGACTGCTCTGTCACATTTATACTGGGCCGGAACTAATGTGCGCTAGCCTTCCCGGACTAGCGTGCGCTATCGGCCAGTATTGGCCCAGTACCCTCGGCCAGGGCCCGCACGACCTGGCACCACCGATCAATCCTGCCGACCGTGACCTGTCCGCCCGACCCCCGTTAGTGTGAGCTACGGCCGGAAGCCTGCGCGCACTAGCCGACTTGTCCAGTAACCTCTGGACTAAACAGCTAGCCCAGGTAACGTACGCTAGTCGGCCGACAGCGTGCGCTACCCCTGCCGGTTAGCGTGCGCCACGACCGACAGTAGCGTGCGCTAACTGTCGATCCTCCCTGAGTCTAGAACCTCAGAACCTCTCTGCCCTGACCCGGTAGCGTGCGTCGGCCGCGCTACTGCCGGAAGGCTGCGTGCGATAACCGGTAGGAGTAGCGCACGTTACGCGTCGAGTGAACTTCTTTCCATGAGTGCGAGGTTATTTTGAATATATTCATCATCCTCCTCTTCTTCACTCCGTTTAGCTATGACACTTCCTTCTTGGAAGTCGATGCTCGACAATTTTTTGCAAAGTGGACTAGTTTTCCATAGTTTCAACAATTATTGTCGAATTTCTTTGATTCGCTTGTGTTTATGTCTTGTATTCGCCGGTTTAATATGTTTTGGTACTTATTTATGTTCGTGGCATAATATGCCAATTCTTCATCATCTTCATCTACCGAGATTTCTTCTTTCTTTGACATCTTAGCTTTCAAGGCTATTGATGCTTTTTTTGGTTTTGGTTTGGCATTTCGAGATTTAAGAAGTATCTCGTAGTTTATTAGCGATCCGACGAGGGCGCTAAAATCAAGATTATTGAAATCCTTTGATTCCATTATAGCCGTCACCATCCCGTCCCATTCAACAGGTAGTGATCATAAGATTTTCTTCACTTTTCACTACTTGTCAATGGTTTCCCAAAACAAGCAAGTCCATTAGTAATGACCGAAAATCGGTCGACCATGTTCGTTATGGACTCGCCACTTTTCATCATAAATAGGTTTTATTCATGGAGGAGCATATTAATTTCGTCTCCTTCACTTGAGATGTTCCTTCATGAGTTACATGAAGTATCTTCCAAATCTCTTTGGCACTTTCGTACGGGGATATCCGGTTGTGTTCTTTCGGATTTAGAGCACAATATAATAATTGCGTTGCTTTGCAATTATAATGGTCGTTCTTTCATTCTTCATCATTATAATCTTCGAAGATTTTTAGACGCTAGAGAGTGTAAGTTACGTACGCTAATGCATGGGCATTACGTACGTAAGCACATGTACGAAGCCAGACTGTAGCCTCGGGACTACGATAGGGCATGCTAACAAAGTCAGTTAGCACACGCTAAGGCCGTAGCGCACGCTAAACATAAGTTTTAGCGTACGACGACAAATACAGATATGGATACCCGTAACTTTGGGTAAATTACAAAATGGCCCAAAATGCTCGAAAATCACGATACATGATCGAATAACCAAACCGAAGTTCACAACACGTCTAACAATGTTAAACGGACTTACGGGAAACTCGAAACAGCAGTTTCGGACGAGATTCGCAAGAATCGATCTCAAGTGCGGAAAAGTCGCTAAAAAGCACGGAACTCAATAAAACAACACCGAAATGAACTCGGATGACAAAAAGTGTAGAATTAATCATTCTCAGAATTATGAAATGGTCATGAACGAGTCGTCAAAATGGACTTCCGCCGAAAAAAAGAAATTACCGGAAATCGAAATTACGGGTATTACAATCCTCTCATGCTTCAAGTGAAGGTTCGAGTTCTAATCAATATGCTCAGGATCCTGATGATGATTTCTTTATTGATCCTGATCATTTCTAGTTTTCAAAATTCATTTTTCAAAATTCACTGTTACCAATTTAGCAGTCTAAAGAAGTAATTGGCTAGTCTGGTTCAAACGGTAACCAGTAAAGACTTATCAAATCCGTTTATAGGTGTGGTTTTCCTTAAAAACCAAGAAGAGTTACCAAAATAACTATTAATATTTTGGCTAGTCCGGTTCAAACGGTAGCCGGTAAAGACTTATCAAATCCGTTCATAGGTGTGGCTTTCCTTAAAAGCCAAGAAGAGTTACCAAAATAACTATTAATATTTTGGCTAGTCCGGTTCAAACGGTAGCTGGTAAAGACTTTTCAAACCCGTTCGTAGGTGTGGCTTTCCTCAAAAGCCAATATTTTGTTTAATGGTCCACTACAGCTCAAAAGAAGGTCACTACAGCTCAAAAGAAGGTCCACTACATTAAAATATCAAAAGGACGTCTACTATTATTAAAGTGACTTCTCCACCAACTAAAGTAGATGCCACTTGAGGAAAAAGACAAAACTCCAGCTCAACTCCAGCTCAAAAGAAGTGCCCACTATGACAAAGTTGGGGAGGGACCCCTCCACTTTCAAAAAGAAGATGCTAATGAAATTCAAATTCAATTGGAAACTCAAATTACTTTGTATCTCATATCTATAAATAGATTGTCGCTAGTTTCATTTGAGGCATCAGTTGTTTTGATAAAGAAACATCTAGCAAAAATAATTTCCTATCTTGTAATCCATTCCAAGCACTTTGAAGTTCTCAATATTTCATATTTCATATTTTGTATTCAACCTCGATAATTCAACACTTTGAAGTTCTCAAGATTTCATATTTCATATTTTGTATTCAACCTCGATAATTCAAGTAAGAATTCATCTCTTGTTATTTCCACTTCTTGTTGTAAATTTAATTATATGTCTCATCTGTCTAATATGTCTCAAATTCCGTGTGCAACTCCAAATTATATGTCTCATCTGTCTAATATGTCTCAAATTCCGTGTGCAACTCCAAATTGTATCGGAACCATAAAGTGTTAGAAATATTATTTCTGAGAAATTTATTTTCTGTTCTTAATTCCAAACTTTAGATAACAAGTCTGTCTTGAGATTTGTTTGTATAGTTCATACTTTAGATAGCAAGTTTGAATTGCAAATTGTTTACTAAGTTCATAAGTCCATACTGTTCTTAGTATTCACGTTTGCGTTGGTCAGCCAAGGAAAATCCGTTGGTCAGCCTGAGTTGGTGGTCCAGGTGGTGGTCCTGGATTCGTGAATTTCTAATCCCAGTAAAAACTTATAATCTCAGTTTTCAATAAGCAATCTTCCAAACCCAGATCTAAGTACGACCTATTTTACAAAAACCAATATCCAGATCCAGATCTAAGTATGGCATTATCAATTAGAAAATTATTTTCTAAAAATAATAATTCTAATAATGTTGTTAGCTCCAAAGAATTACATGTCCCTGTTAATTATTCAAACTGGACCATCCCTGAAAATCAAATTGAAAGTATTTATCAAATAGGATCTCTTGATTTCAAAACTGCATTTTCTGTTAAAATACATGAAGAAACTATTTCAATTCAACAAGAATTTCAAAATATTCCTTTATTATCCTTAGCAAGTATTCACAAATACTTAGAAAAAGGTTTCAAATATATGCATTATGGATTAATACAAATTGCTGTTAAACCCTTAGTTCGTAAAGGTATTAATGCCCATATCTATCTTGCATTAAGAGATAAAAGATTAAAAAAATATAAATCTTCTCTCTTAGCCATGATTCAAACTAATATTTGCAATGGTCCAATATATTTCAATTGTTCTCCAGATTTTTCAGTTGATTTACTTGATCCTTTAATAAAAGATTCATTATGTAACACCCCGAGATATTCGGAGTATATTACAGCGTCGTGGACCCCTATATGGGATCCACCAGGCTACAACAGGAACACACCACTCGACTAACCATCTCGGTTAACGAGGATACACAAATAGATGATAAGACATATAAGGATACGCCCGGAGCGACCGGCGAAATAGCATCAACCGACAATGTAACAATTTAAAGTAATACAATACGGAGTTCGAAAAGGAAAAACCTAAGTACTCGCGAGTACAATCTATAAGTTTATAAGTGTGGGAAACAACCATATCGAAGTAAGCAAAATAAATGAGACGACCCAAATGCACATGTCAACGGCCTTGGCCAGCATCCTCGTACTGTCCCAGTGCCCGCTCGTCCGGAAGAACATAACCTGAATTTCATAACAAGAATTTCCCCAAAACGGGTCCCCAAAGGGGTTAGCAATTACGCTAGTACAAGCATTCAAGGCAAACCAATCGCTTACACATTTCATAGTACATGCACCAATATCAATTTCAAAAGTCAAAACCAAACATGTCTTTTCCGGAAACAAACAGTCAAACAATTTGCCTTGGGAATAGAGTAATATCATAGATCCCGCCCGAGGCCTCTAAGGACCCTCCCGAGCTGGCCATATTATAAAACAAAACACGCACGTGCATCGCCTTGGGAACAGAGTAATATCATAGATCCCGCCCGAGGCCTCTAAGGACCCTCCCGAGCTGGCTAGCTAAACAAACTCATGAATCCAGGACTCAACCCTTTGGATTCCCTCCGTGATCCCGTCGGACCAACCCGAGGTGAGCAATTCACACACAAAATACATTACCATTCCACGTTAAGCATAAAGGTTTCCAAAAAATACTTGCCTTCAATAATAAACGACGCAACGAACGGAAGGAAAAACACCGGTGACCGATGGGAGCCGATAATCACGAACCTAATGATACGAAGAACACAATCACAACCAATCCTAAATGAATACGGAATTGGAATACACCCGAAAACCTGCCTACGATTCATGTATATTCGTATAGAAACAACGACGAGGGCGGACCACAACCAAACCCTCTCGATTACAAAATTACTATGAAATATACCATGAACCCGTAGGGAAACCAACAAAATCAACAAGATTAATCATGTACATCATAAATTAATCTAACATACGGAACGAATCGGACGAAACATGAAAACCCCCCTTCAATTTACCCAAAACAAGGTTTTAGGAGTTTACCTTGAATAGTGACGAAGAACACGATTAGAGGTTGATAATATGCCCCAAAAACTCGAAGAAGATGATGGCTCGGAGTTACCAAGCTTCAAATCGCCGGAAATGCCAAGAAGATCGCCTAGGAGTCGGATGGGGAGGAGAAGGAGTGAAAATGGCCGAAATCGGTCAACCCCTGGGTTTATAAACCCAGGCCTCGTTACGTACGTTAGCCACCACATGCTAACGTACGTAAGCTGTAGTACGTACGTAAGCCATAAGGGCCTTACGTACGTAACCAAAAAGGCAGAATCGCCTGGACTGAAATACACTAGGGCGTTACGTACGTAACCAAAAGGGTGTTACGTACGTAACATTCCTTTCTGTGGAGTACAGGCCAGAAGAAATGAGGGAGGTACCGGAAAAGAATCGAAATACAACGGTGAACAATTCACGATGGTACGGAAGTTAGGGACCTAAAACGACGAACTTAAATGCCGAAGGAAAACATATTCCCGACTACTCAAAGGTTCGGAAAAACAATCAACAAATGAAATTTTCCCAAAAGTTTGGGAGAATTTACAAAACGGCCCAAACATCCGGAATGTACGACACATGGTCGAAACACCAAACAAACACTCACAACGCCAATAATAACACGAGATGGATCTTTGGCAACCCCGAAACGGCGGTTCCAAACGACGATTACGATAATATCCGAAATAACAACATGAAACATCAAATCGAGTAAAACGAGTCCGAATCAAGATTGAACGACAAAAAGTTCAATATTAAATATCCTCAAAATGTCAATAAGGTTACAAGCGAGTTGTTAAAAATGAAAATGCACTAAAATGAGAATAATAAGAGAAGGGAAAAATGCGGATATTACATTCTACCCCTCTAAAAACAAGTTTCGTCCCGAAACTTAAGAAATAAACAACTCGGGATACTTAGCACGCATGCTATCCTCGGTTTCCCAAGTCGCCTCCTCGACACCATGTCTCGACCACTGCACTTTGACCAAAGGAATTGTCTTATGCCTCAGTTGCTTCTCACGGTGCTCCAAAATCTTTAAGGGACGCTCCTCGATGGTAAAATCTTCGGCAATATCGACCTCACCATAATCGATGATATGACTAGGATCCGGGACATATTTCCTCAATTGAGAAACATGGAAGACGTTATGAACGTGACTCAAGGCCGGAGGTAGCGCCAAACGATATGCCAAATCACCGACTCGCTCAAGAATCTCAAAGGGCCCAATAAATCTCGGACTCAACTTCACCTTCTTCCCGAAATGGAAAACTCCTCTCGTCGGCGACACCTTCAGCAAAACGTGGTCTCCCACCTCGAATTCTAAAGGTCGACGACGGACATCGGCATATGACTTCTGTCGACTCTGGGAAGTCAACATCCGTTCCCGGATTAATTCTATCTTCCGCCTCGTCTCTAACACGATATCCGGTTCGGTCCCGACCAAATAGGACGCCTCATTCCAACAAATAGGCGATCGACAACGCCGCCCGTAGAGCGCCTCATACGGTGCCATCCAAATCGACGCGTGCCAACTATTGTTGTACGTGAATTCGATTAGTGGCAAATGCTCCTCCCAGTCACTACCCCAATCGAGAGCACAAGGACGCAACATATCCTCGAATGTCTGGATAGTGCGTTCCGACTGTCCATCTGACTAGGGATGAAAAGAGGTACTCAAACGCAAACAAGTACCCAACGCCTTATGCACCGCTCGCCAAAAGTGCGATACAAAATGGCCATCCCAATCCGAAACAATAGACTTCGGAGTACCGTGAAGCCTCACAATCTGCGCGATAAACACACGAGCTAACTTCTTCGGGCCCCAAGTATCCTTGATGCCCAGAAAATGTGCCGACTTGGTCGATCCACAATCACCCATACCATATTCATGCCCGACCTTGATCTCGGCAAACTCATAACGAAATCCATCGATATATCTTCCCATTTCCATTCCGGAACGGGAAGTGACTGCAATAATCCGGCCAGTCGCTGATGCTCGATCTTGACCTGCTGACAAGTCAAACATCTCGCTACAAACTGTGCGACCTCCTCCTTCATATTATTCCACCAGAAATTCTTCCTCAGGTCTTTGTACATCTTACTCGAACCAGGATGAACGGAGTAAGGCGTAGCATGGGCCTCGCGCAAAATACTCTGCCTCAACTCTGAGTCGTTCGGCACACAAAGCCGACTCTGGAATCTCAAAACGCCATCCTCATGAATCACAAA